>VDFB02077121.1:0-22725 GCA_007258455.2 Sequoia sempervirens | reverse complement strand
CGAAGTTGGTGACTTTACTTTCACTAAGGCGAATCTTGGCAGGACCACTCGAGAGACAGACGTGACTCTTCTTAAGATTGTTACCAATAATCTTGAAGAACGCATCACGAAGGATGGAGAGGATAAGGCTTTGCTTAAGGCTGAAAACAGTCAACTTCGTCAATATATTTCTGATCTTGTTCATGGAAATTCGAGTAGAGCGCCTATCCTTCCTCAGAACACACCTGCAGAACAACGAAAGTTGGATCAATTAGGCAGTCATGGCAGACTTTTAGATAACTGGATTGAAAGTTTAGTTGCTACAGGTCAGCGTCTTCTTGCAGATTTGTATCAGTTGAGGAGTGATGCACATGGACTTCGTCAAGGTATTCAGTTGCTCGAAGTTTCGGTTGCAGAGAATTTAGCCAAGGATCGAATTCTTGTATCCCAGTTGTCTGTTGCATATGACGCCTTGGAGGCTGATGATGATCAAGAGAGTTTTTACTTGGAGAGAGCAGCACCTTTTCAAAATGGAAATATGTGAAAAGATCTCTACCAAGTTGTTTTCACTGAAGGATGATGTGGTTGGAGTACTTGCACTTGTCAGTGGTTTTGTTGTTCAGATTCTGTGTCATTATCTTCTTGAAGATGGCACGTATGTTGAATTGGACAAAGTACAAGCTGAGTTCGAGAAACTGATTCGTGATAACCTTGAAGGAGAACCTATGGTGCCTAGGTTGGAGAATATTTCAGTTATTGCAGCTAGTCTCAGAAAAGCGACTGAAGATGTCAGAGAAGGCATGCATACGGTTAAGGAAAGTGGCAGAGAACTAAAGAAACAAACTGTTGTTTTGGATAGCGTCAAAGTGCCAGAAGATAGAGAGATTGACGAGTTCTTGGTCGAAGTGTTAGACCGAGATGACATGGAGTGATCTGCCAGTTGGAACCTGCAGTTAATTTCTAGGGTTGAGTCATGAGCAGCAGTTAACTTGACTTTCAGTCTTGAGTTCACTTGCTGACTTCACACGTGCTTATCTCTTGGAATTATCTTCGCAGGAGTTAGGGTTAGGGTTTCCAGTTAACTGAGGGTAGTGTCTAGTTAACTTTGCTTTAAAAAAGGACGTGCATGCTTGCACATTGTCCATTTAGGTTAAATGTACCGGTTAACTGATGGTAGCTTTCCAGTTAATTGTATAGTTTATTTTATTAGGGTTTAATAATAAAGCTTGCATGCATTGCAAGACTGTAGTTGACTCAAGGTGATTTTAGGGTTCCCTAAACCTTTGATGTATATAAATAAGAGCTTTTGCTCATTTGTAATTAACTTTTGCACGAGAGAGGAATATATGCTATGCCTACCTTGCCCTTAATATTGCTCTTTTTGTATTTGTTCATGCGTTTTTGCTGTTATAATGAATTGTTATGCCACATAGGGTTTCATGCAATTGTGATAGCAAATTCTTTCCATAGTTAGATCAAATCTGTTTTGTGTTCAATAATCTTGTTCAGATTGAGATGATAGTTGTGCCACCTTGCCTTCAAGTAGAGAATCTGCGCTTGGTTATCGTATGTTGTTGTGAACAATAAACTTGTCCGGATTGAGCTGATTGTTGTGCCACCTTGCCTTCAAGTTGAGAATCCGTATTCAGTTTATCGTGTGATGTTGTTACCAATAAACGTGTGTAGATTGAGCTGATAGATGTGCCACCTTGCCTTCAAGTTGAGAATCTATACTCGTTTATCGTCTGATAGTCAAACCTTGCTCCGTTTCCTCATGCTCTGTTTTCTTGAGGAGACTAGATAGAATTTAAGCAATTAAGTTTAGTTGTAGTTAGTAAATCTGCAAAAACCAGAAAATACTCAGCTGCAACGTATATAGTTTTCGAGAAAGCCTTGTACCTCTACAGCTGAAGCAAAAAGACAGGATGTAGTTTAGTTTATTTCCATTTGCAAGTACTTTTGTCAAGCACAACGAGGGAGCTTACCCTCCTAATTTGAAGAGCACTCATTGCGTAGTGTGCATAGCTGTCCGTACCAACTCTTACTCTAGAGGTGCTAGTTGTTACGCCAACAGATATAAATAACTCAATAACTGAAACTTAATACAACTGAAAGTAAATGATAAGACTCAACACCAAGAATGTGCACACAAGATCCCTTTGAAGGTGTAATGTCCCCTTCTCAATTGTGATCGATTCAGTTGACCGTTGGCCTATTCCGAAGACCCGTAGACTACTCGGAGGGGGAAATTAGGGTTTCTTGTTTTTGAGAAGGTTGTTGCTTGAATTTTGGAGATTGGATTGCGGATTCTTTCTGGGTTTTCAGAGAGCTTCGCAGTGGTATTGTTTGCATTGTGATCTGAGCACCTTCATGAATTTACTATTTTTAGTAAATTCTATTTCTGGCAATGGTCCTTTTGGCTTCAGTGCAGTTGGCTCTCTTCTTCAGCCAGTTCAGTTGGTATTTGGATTTTTGGCCTTTGGATGCATTTTCTGGAAGAGATAAGTTGAGTTGATTTAAATAATGATATATTTTAATATTATGTTTTAATGTTAACCCCTTGGCCTAGCCTAATGACTTAAAGTTGTTCTGAAAGGGGGACTTCATGGGTGGACGCCTCATTTGGAGGTAATTTAATATTTCTAAAGGTCTTAAATCATGCTTGAAGTGGGATGCCAACTTTGATGAGGAGATTATTTTAAATAAAGTCTAATGTTGCCTTCTTGTTTTGGACGCCACTTTGGAGGGAATTGAGTCAACTCAAATTTGAATAATGCTTTGACTGGTTTGGGCGCCCTTCTAGATGCTTCTGGAAGATGCTTGGCAAGTCTACATAAGGAGACCTCTTCTCATCATTTTCTCATCTCATATTTTCAGTAAAGTTATGCTGCTGAAATGGTGACAAAGTTGCTTCGAGGAAAGCACACCTCCTAGCTTTGCTCAACTTCTTGCTTGAAAGATAGCAACTAGTTGAGAGGTAGATTGTAGTTGAGTTGTTTTAGCATTGTACTTGAGTTTCCTAGCATCTTAGTTCAGTTTCCTTGCATTCTAGTCATATTTTTGGAGTTGTTGATTATCATAGCTGATTGTAAGTTTCATTCATAGATTCAAAAATAAAAATATTTCTGTTCTGGGTGTTTTACCAATCTGATTCCTTACTAGGGGTGACCTTGAGTGCCAAGTTTCAAATTTTATTTTCAAGTATTGGATTTTATGGAGCAAAATCGCCCCTCCTTGAGGGTCGTACCTTTCTCGAGATGTCTTGAATTTCGTGCAAAATAAATGTGAGTCTTTTGGGTTGGTTTTACTGTTCCTTCTTGGGCGCCATCATCCTAGGAGCTGTATGCATTCCATTTCATGTGATTTGGGTGAGTTTTGAGTGAGTTGTGAGCATAATAGTAAGTTGTTGAGTTGTTGGTCCGTGCATTTTCAGTCAATAATTAGTTATATCAGATTGGGGAAATTCATTAGTTGAGTGAGAAATTGATTCTAAAAGGTCTTGTGGGAATTGGAGAGTAGCTAAACATTATTGCAGTATTGATAAGCTTCTAATCTTGTGTTCTTGGAAGGCACTCTAATTCATTGTAAGCTGAACAGTAGTACTGTCAGCATTCTCACTTCTTCTCTTTTACTTGTAATTCCTGCTGAATAAGTGGAAGAGGCTGGCTTGCCGCCTATTTACTTTCAGTTAGTACCCTTAGGGACCTTCTGACCATATGCTTGCAATCTCTCGGCGCCATCTTGGTTAGAGTTACTTTCAGCTTAGCTTGCATAAGATCCTCTGACCATATGCTCGTCTATCCTAGACGCATTCTTGGTTAGAGTTCCTTTCCAGTTCTGCATTGCATCTGATCCTCTGACCATATGCTCACACCTTGCCCAATATTGGGATCCTGGTGTACATCCTTGGTTAGAGTTGCTTTCCACATCGTTTTGGTTTTAGAGCTAACCTTAACGGGTGCGTGTTGCATTGCCTATTGTATTCAAAAAATAAATAAAAAATTGGTCCGGTTCATTACAGTGGTATCAGAGCCATGATCCCGCCAACCTGTGCCCCACAGTGATTCAATTGTCAGATGAGTGACAGTGATTGCAGATATTACACCAGAAGTCAAGCCAGAAAACAGCAGTCACAGTTTCCGCCAGTCCCAGAAGCAGATACTTTTTTAGAGGCTTTGAGAGAAACAGGGAAAGCAGTAGATACTGGTAAAGCCGTGGAGAACATGTCAGATAGTCATAAGCAGGCCATGGATGAGAGAGAGGATAGGATGGAGAAGAAGTTTGATGTGATGATTGATATGATGTCCCGTTTGCTTGCAAGAATGGATCAGCAGGCTACTCAAAATCATACCCCTAGTCAAAACAATGCCACAGGTGAAAATAGTGGTGTCAATGGAAACAATGGCAATGGGAGAGATAGGCCTATTGGCCAACATGAGGCCACCTCTAGAGGATCAGCCTCTAGGCCACTCTTTCCTACATTCACTTAGAGGGAGGAACCACAAGTTGAAGCTGCCATTCCTTTTGCAGATGATGCCAGGCAAGCCTACTTGGAGTATGCCACCTTACCCCCTGATCTTAGAGACCAATGGTCCTTTGATCAATTCTTGAACCAAAGAAACAGAAGAAACGGAGGAAGAATTGATAACCGAGCTCCTATGGCTCATAGGATTGACTATCAACAAGCCCTTGGGAAGGTGTTGTTGGCTCACTTCGATGGAAGTGATAAGTGTTCAGCAAGGTCGTGGGTTCAGAAGCTGGACAACTACCTATCGCTAAGGCCCATGCCGGAGGAAGATGCCATAAAGTTTGCAACGTTGCATTTGGAAGGAGCTGCCCATGAGTGGTGGTACCATGGTTTGGTCACGCTTGGCCACAACCTCATTCAAACCTACGATGAATTCACCAATAAGTTGATTGATAGGTTCGACACTAAGGATCCTAAAGTGAAGTTTCGCGAGCTTGCACAATTAAAGCAGCATGGCTCCTTGGATGCTTACATAGCTGATTTACAAAGGATTTCCGTGATGGTGCCCAACATCATTGAAAGAAGGTTGGTAGTATTGTTCTCTGAAGGATTGGTTGAACCATTGAAACGGTGGGTTAAGGCTTTCGATCCACCAAGTCTCGAAGAAGCAATCAAAAAGTCTCACAGTATGGAGTTATCAGCCCCTAGGCCAAAATTTCCGCCCAAGCCCTTTGGCCACAAGAGGGATAAGAAGCATTTTTCAAATCAGCACAAGAAGTTTCCACCCAAGTTGACTGATGAGCAGCGTGAACAGCTTAGAAAAGAGGGCAAGTGTTATACATGTTTGGAGCCTTGGATTAAGGGTCATAGATGCTATGGAAGAGGGCGTTCTAACCAAATGGGGGCCTATTCTGATTATGGATCAGAATCTGATATGTCTGATCAGCAGTCTTATTTTGGAGACAGCAAGGAAGAGAGAGCCCCAGAAGAGTCCGATCATGAGCAAGGAGTTGGGGGCCCTATTGCCCAACTCTCTAGTTTCCAAAAGAACGAATCTTTCAAGGTTTGTGGTGGGATTGGAGGTCACCGTATTGTTGCCTTAATTGATAATGGGGCAACACATAACTTCATTGACGAAGGTGTGGTTGCAAAGAGAGGTCTCAAAACAGAAGAATTTGAAGGTTTCAAAGTCATGGTCGCTGATGGGTTTCATATTTCTTGCAACCAAAGAGTTCCTAACATGTCTATGCAGTTAGGCAACTATGAAGTCAAAGATGACTTCTATGTAGTTACTATTGGTGACACGGATGTCGTACTTGGTATTCAATGGTTATGCTCACTTGGTGAAGTCTCTCTCAATCTACAAACAATGGAGCTCAAGTTCCAATCTAAACACAAAGTAAATGCAATAATGAAATGACTAGAATAGTACTATTGTTTAGAGTCTTACAATGGGCTTATTGCAATGAACTTACAATAGAAATCTGCTCCAAACTTCTGCAAGAATTATACTATACTTCCGATCACAAATGTGAGTTGAAAGACCAAAGAAATATAGCATGAAAAGAGAATAACCAGGTTTAATATTAAGACCAGCAAACTATGATAATCAGACTAGCAACATAATACAATGCTTCTATTCCCCTGAATTGTTCATATCATCATCCAAAATGCTTCTATTCCCTCCAAAATGAACACACATGAAACTAGAAGCATAGACGTCCAAGAATTATAGCATAACATGGAATGAGTCAAGTCTGATATGAAATGCCATCAATTGAAATACAGACCAGCAAACTGTACATCAATGAAATACTCATAACTCTTTCAAATTACCTCCGAATGAGCTGAAACGAAGTGCAATGGCTCTCAAGAAGGATGGCGCCCAACTTGCAAAGATTAAACAGCATCAAACTCCCTTCAATTATTTGGCACAAACTTCAATGCTCTCTTGAATAGTACGGCCTGACTAGGAGGGGCGATTTTGCATTATAAAATTAAATACTTTGAATTAAATTCTGCTCTTCTGTGAGAAGAGGCGCCCATGTACTTGTTGTACCCCAAAATTAAAAATTTTGTTACACTTAGACATTTTGAAGAAATGAGTAAAAGTCTTGTCAAATCAGTCAAAAGGGTCAAAATTTGGGTGTGCATGTCTTGCATGAGGGGTTAAAACGCAAAATTTTCAATTTCTGACGATCTGGGTCTGCTAAGAGCAGCTTAACCTACAAAACCCAGATCTCAGTTTTTCATCCCTAAATTTTAGAGCTGCTATTTTAGAAATTTTCTAAAATTATGCGTTTTACGGGATTTTACAGGTTTCTTCGAAGCGGATCACGTAAAATTTTCTAAAAATAGAAAGTTGGTCTGATAGGGTCCGAACTGATTTTGATTGGCTCAAAATGTGTCCGTATCAGGCTGGTGTAGTCAGAATCTTAAAATGATCAGTTTTGCCCTACTGGGTCTATTCTGCTTTTTCAGAAGCATATCTGGAGCTCCGAGGTCATCAATGGAGGTCATCCGACTGCCAGGCGTCAATTTCAGGCACTTAAACTTTCAGCAGAAGGTGAAGCGATGAACATGCACGAGGAACAAGGAAGAAAGTTGAAAGGTCATGAAAATTTTCTAACACTGCTAAGTTTGGGCGCCCCTGTTAAGGAAAGGCGCCCACCTTTTTAGGGCATCAGATGAGTGAATTAGGGTTAGGACCTCCAATGAAAGTTGCTCAGTTTTCGGTGAAGCCGCTGATGGAGTATCCCACGTCCAAGAACATCCAGAGCTACGATCAGGTCAGGCAAATTGAGTCAAAGTGGAGAGGTATAGAAGGCAGAGATCTGAAACTTGAAGAAAGAGAATAAATTGAAAGAGATTTTTTCTAAGTGGGAGAAGCGGGAAACTGCCCCTGAAGTTGAAGAAAGGTGCTAGCTTTTCAAGGTTTTCAACCAGGATGAATTCTGATCAAAGAGATTACTCTTGAGATGTCTTCGAATGCAACAAGCTTTCCGGTGAGCTTTTGTTTTAGAGATTTCAGTAATAAAATCATGAGCCTCTTTTGCCTTGGTCTAAAATCTCAGATTTCCGTTATCAGTGTTCTACTTTTATGATCTTTATTTCAGCTTGCAGTGAAGTGTGTAGGTGTTCGTTGAAAGAGAGATTGTTGAAGTATTTTTTGTCAGAGAATCTACCTTGTTAATTTCTAACTTCTCTTGCTCTGCTATTACTCGAGAGGTTAGGAACGTCTTTAGTTTAAGTTAGTCGTAGTTGAACTTCTTATCAGAAAATCTCAGCTGCGGCATTTGTGTTTAAAAAACCTTGTGCTCTAAGCTGATCAAAAAGATAGGCAACTTAGTTTTAGTTTACTTTCTTTCAAACACCATCAGCAAGAGGGAGCTTCCCCTCCTAATTTGAAGAGCAGTTTATCTGTGCATAGCTGTCCTTTTTCAAATCCGCATTCCAGAGGTGCGAATTTAAACGCCAACAGTACTAGGATTCAATTTCTTCAATACCCAAAAGCACATAAAAATCATACAAAAAGCTGTTAATGAAAACCTCCTTCAGCCATGATATGACCAGCAAACACAATTCTGAGAATTATTATCAAAAACTACAAAATCTTCAACTTTGAAACTCAATGTGCACTTTTGGATGAAGCACACTCACAATCATCCATCTAGGGAACCATAGTTTCAGGCCCGAAGAATGGAGTAGAAAAGCTAAGCTTCCCCTTAGCCGGGTTCTGAAATCAATTCAGCAGCATTTCAATACAATTTTCCAAAGATCCGAAATGAATGAGCAATGACCTACTTTTATAGAATTGAAGGTGACTGTTGGCTCTTCAACTTCCATCTTTTTTTTCCCTCCAAAAGAGACCCATTTCACTTTTAAAATATTTTAACTTTTTAAAACATTAAATTCACCTTTCTAGGCGTCCAAGACTTGAGGAGAAATATTTATTTTAGAAATATTTAAATAATCTGTCAATGAGGCATTGAAATATGCTAACCAATTTTTTCGATAGATTTTTACACACAATCAACACTTCGCCAATTGAATTAGCGTTAGCATCAAAAACTGAAATCCAAGCTTGAAAGAACTCAACGCCAAGAATGCACACTCAATCCCAAGGAAGGATAGGTGTTGTCATATGGCGGAGAAACTGAAGAACAGTACTTGAAATGAAACAAACTCAACGTCAAGAATGTGCACTCAAGATCCCACTGAGGGCGAGGTGCTAACATATGACGAAGTTATTAATTGAAAACTAAAATAAATAGGCGGATAACCAGCCATGTAGATACAACTATCTAATTCATCCGCTGCAGCGGGCATCCACTTGAGAGTGGGTACAAAAAGATATCAAATATTCGTTTTTTCCACACTGGCGGTAAACCATCCAGGGGTAATTAATATGAAATTCAACAAGTAATTGCAGAAACTAAAATGGTTGGATTAGTACTACTAAATCGCAACCTTACAATCAATAACTCTGCAGATTACTAATTACAATGATAGAGAATGAAGCTAAGTAGAGGAGAATGATTTATATCAATGATTTAACACTCCAAAGCTGAAGTAATAGGCCAAAATAGAAAACTACTACAATCTGATGTAAAAATCTGAGTTCTGGAAATTCTAACCAGCTAACAGAGAACAACATGAAATACTCATAACTTGGTCAAATTACCTCCAAATGACGTGAAATCAGTTGCAATGATCTCTTGGAAGATAGGCGCCCACTCCAAGATGAAGAAACAGCAACAAAGAATGAGTATTATTTTCTTAGCACAATTCCCAATGTTCCAGAATGGGACGGCCTTGAGCAAGGGCGATTTTGACAAGTAAAAATCAAAAACTCAAAATTAAAATCTGAAACTCTCCAAAGGTGACCGATCGCCTTGGGTGTAGGAATGGATTGGAAAAGTACCCACAAGCAAATTAAATTCACCCAAAAACCTGTATGCAGAAACCACTTTCAGCTGTGACTGTATCAACAACTTCAAAACTAGAAATTTCATCAAAAACTTCAACTGTTGATCTCAATCTGCTAGTCTGGATGAAAAGCAGCAATAAAAACCAACTAGGTGTTGTATTTCAAACACGAAATTGGATTGAAACTAGGAGGTAAGCATCCCTCGAAGTAAAAACCAAGTTGTCATTTCAACAGCATAACATTAGCATAAGTTCATGGATACCAAGGCTGGAGCAAAAACCTTCACTATAGAGAAGCTCACAAAACTCTTCAAATTCTTGAGAAAGCACATCAAAAGACACAAGAGTCTTTTTTCAAATTTCCATAAACAATTAATTTCTCAAGATGGCGTCCCTTTTTGCATAATATGAACTTCACTTTATTTAAAATTATCTCCTTAAAAGTGGCGTCCACTTTTCCCAAGGCATTAGACAATAATTAAAATATATTAAACACCTCATGAAGGCATCCCCCTTCCAAGTCCCTCTTTTAAACACAACTTAAAGTTGTTCTCCTAGGCCAAGGGTTCAACTGCAAATTATAACATTAATGCCTTTATTCACCAAAATTAAACCATTAGAAGCCAGACTTGAATTGCATTAAATGCTCCAACTGAAAATGAAGACCTTGAAGACTGATAACTGCATACTGCCAAAAATAGAATTTACTATAAATAGTAAACTCCCTGAAATGCCATAGAACCTCAGAACAAGGAAACCCTAATTTTACCTCAAACGAGCCTACAGGCTTCCGGAATAGGCTGATGAGTGTCAGAACAGATCACTGATGAGAAGGGGACATTACAGGCATCCACCCTCAAAGGCCACCTTTTAAAACAACTTTAAGTCATTAATACTAGGCCAAGGGGGCCAATAAGAAATTATAACATTAATGACTTAGAATAAATCATTTTACCCAAAATGAGCCTCAAAATGCTGAAAGCCAAATATAATCCAAACTGCACTGCTCGAAATGGAAACTAAGCTGACTGCTGATGCTACTGCCCAAGATGGCACTGCCAGAAATAGAACTTACTAAAAATAGTAAATTCTTAAAAGTTGCCCAATGCCTTTGCAAAACATACCACTGCAAAGCTCTCTGAAAACCCAGAAAACTCCACCAGACATGCATCTGAAACTCTAACATACAAGCCATCAAAAATGCATCAGAACCCCTATAAAATAGGAAACCCTAATTTTACCTTTGACGAGCCTACGGGCTTCCGGAAATAGGCTATCAGTCACTGAACGGGGTATAGCTAAAATGGGGACATTACATCCTCTGATCAGAGAACAACCCAATTGCAAACCACAAAATTGGAGCATTACATCCTCTGATTCAATAAAGAGCCTGATAACCTTCATACCAATTGCAAACCACAAAATTGGAGCAGGAAGATATCAATAATAATGTGTAGATATTTGACCTTTGACTATGATAAATATATCCGGCCCAACAAAGAACTATATGTATATGCCAATGTTCAATATAAGTCATCCAAAACTGAGAGTTTTGAAATATATTCAATCACCAAAAATAAATACCTCAGTGCAAACAACTGTTATCAATTGCCCAACACCCATGGTCACGCTTTTCAATCAAACTAGAAATTTATTGACACCTCACAAATTTAGTAATGATCTGCAAACATAGGCTAGGGTGGAATCATTCACCACCGAAACCCCAAAGCCTCAAGCCCGAAAGCTCTCAAGAAAATAAATGAATGAAACACCAATTATGAGAAATACATTCCTGAAAGCACCTTATGTAGCCTCCCGTGAGATAACTGTTCACAAATGTTTGAATATTTAGATATTAACTTTAGGAGGGTAATAGTGACTTAATAATATGTAAGTTCTGCTTTAGTCACTTTATAAAAGTATTAATTAATTAATATTATCCGAAATATTTGCTTTGAAAGAATAATATTAATTAATCAATAATTAGTTCTCTTAATTTATTTAATCACTTACGGGAATAAAATAAGCCACTAAAACATTTGGACCATCAAGTGGAAGGGGACATTACAAATTTTAATTCATGAATACATTACATGCATAGTAAAAAATTGTAAAACACAAAATAACAACATAATTGTGTATTCTTTGATAAGCTAAGTTCTAGATTATATCCATTGGTTGTATAAACTTGCAAATTTTTTCATAATGGTGATGTAAAATAGAATGGTGCAATGTTTTTGTATTGTAAAGTTAAATTGTTGTCATGTTAATAGAGGATATATTTTTCTTTTCTTTTTGAAAATTCATAACTATTTATCATTATGATAAATATTTTTCGCAATAGGAAATCTCAGACAATGCAATGTTGTTCGTCGCAGTTTATGACAGAGATGAAGGAAACTGCTTTCATTATGCAAAATGTTTCTCCTAGGTATACTAGTATTCAAAGCACCTTTTGTCTTTACTTGGGATCTACTGGAAAATTATTGAATTCAAATGAGTTTACTTGTATTTTTGTGTTTGTAGGAGCCTAATTGTCATTGATGAACTTGGTCGAGCCACTTCTTCATTAGATGGACTAGCCATTGCGTGGAGTTGTTGTGAATATCTGTTGTCACTTCAAGCGTAATTCCATGGCTTCTTTTATGTATAAAATAAATTCAAAGATCATTAATCAATTTAATTTAAGAAAAAGTAACAAGTTTCTTCAATTTATGTTTTTAACCTTGTGCGGTAACATGTTTTACCTAAAACAGGGGGCATATATCCATACAGCAATTAGAAAAGTGACTGGTCTGCATCCAAAAAGAGAGCTGCAATTTAAAATCCCAAGATCGATGAGTTAAAAAAATTGAACTACAAGTAAACATATGCATAAAAGCATATTATAGGAAAATGTGGCAAGATGATGAAAACCCCTGCAAGTTTGAAAACTCATGAATTTTTTAACGATAACCAGGTCTACAAAATGATGTCCTTTCTTACACATTTTTACTAATCTTCCTCATCCTTTAACTCTTGATTTATCATGCAAGTTTGAAAAACTACTGAATAAAAGTCCTTGATTTTTTCCTTGATTTTTTTAGAAGCATGATAAATCAAGAGTTAAAGGATGAGGAAGACTAGTAAAAATGTGTAAGAAAGGACATCATTTGAAAGTACATGGAAAAGTGCCATTTTGGGTTATGCAACGTCCTCAGTTGGACAACATTAAATGCTGATCAACAATATAATCAGCAACAAAAAGCTTAGGAAACCCTTTATCAATCAAAGACCTACTTATGAACAACAGATCCAACATTCCACAATGCTGTCATGAATTTTAGAAACCCTCAAATGCCAAAATAACCAAGTATAACAGCGATAAATAATGGAATCCTTACATTTCCAAATAAAATTATTGATGTCGTAGCAATCAAGCAGTTACAAGTGCTTTGAGAAACAATATCTGATTAAACCTTTATACGAATTGTTTCAAACCCAAATTCAGCAACCCCACTTGTGGTACAGAAGTACTATAGAGAGGTATTATAACAGTAATATGAAAGTACTATAGTAGCCCAAAAATACCTTAAAACACCTTCAAAAATATCTGAACCTCAAATGATATGGCAATCCTCACAAGATGGTACGACAGCTGAAAAATGATGAACGGCAACTAGTAGATTGCAGATTTAGACTTGGTCATGGTAATTAAAGGGTTCTGCAAAAGCTACAAGGATAAAAACATCCTTCACAAGTAGTATGATAGTTGGTACCATAGTTGCAAAACTCGGACTTGGCAATAACTCAGCAAGCCTAGGAAATTTAAAAACTCGGGACTGATAAAAAACTCAAGGAAAAATTTGGCAATAACTCGGCAATTTTATCGAACATTTTAAAATACATAACATTTTTAAAATATTCTTCAAAAACACACATATTAATAAATTTGTAGAGCATATTATGGATTTCCATCATATATAAATCATAATTAGAGTTTAATACATATCATAGACCGAAAAGCGAGTTCAACCTCTAAATGAGTCACAATGCCACTTCCACTAGCCATGTTATATGTAGAATTTGCCTCATCTAAAGAGATTTTCGGCAAGTTGTTTGATAATAACGTCTAAGTTAGCACACTCAAGAGTTATATCCCAATTCCTTGTCACCCTCTATAATGTCCCCTTCTAATGCCTAGACAGGAGGGACTTAATTAGCCTATTTTATTCCCGTAGGCTAATGTTGAAGCTAAGAGAATATTTTAATTAATTATTTGATATTATCTATTCTAGCATATTTTAAGGATAATATTATTTAATTAGTTTAATTGAGTTCATAAAGTGACTTTGTGGTTAATTATGATTTTAAAAAGGGCCACTTTATTATTCCCAGGTTTATTTTGATGTATCAAAAAGCAAGAATTTGAAAAGTTAATACGTAGTTGCATAAAAAAGTGAAAAGTGAAGCTTATTTGGTTTATGCATTGGATATTATTCTATTTTGTGAATTTGGAGAGCTTTTTGAGGTTTGGAACCCTAGGATGAAACCCCGAGGGTGATTGATTTCGGTGGTGCAACAATTCTACCCTCGTCAGTTTGTTGGAGGAAATATACAGATTTCTCACAGCAAGCATTACAAACAGAAAACGAAGGAATTTGTGAAATAAAATAGGAAGACAAATTTTTGAATGGTTTGGTTCTATGCAGATAGGAAAGAAATATCAGAAATAAAATATTCACTTGTAATAACATCCCCTAACTTTTTGAAAAAATTGTTTGCCAAATTAATATTAACATGAAAGTGCAAAGACATGCAAGTTAAAGATACCCTAATGTCACCAGTCCTGATTTAAATTTTCTTTAGTGATACGTTGTGTTATTGCAAGTTTGGGTGTTAAACATTCAATACACACAATGCTCCTGGTTTCAATTGTTTTTAGCAAAGTCACATAGTGATGTCAAGTTATGAAGTAAACATTTACAATAAATACCAACATGAAACTCACTTACAATACCTAGAATCAGCAAATGAATAGTCTGAAATAGGTCTGAAAATAATCTGTAATAGCGCTCAGCAGCAGTAGGATCTCTCCCAAGGATGCTAATCATCACCAAATTCACCCAGCACTCCAGGCAGCCTTCAAAGCATCATTCCCACTCAGAAATAACTCTATCATACAATTTTCAGTCACATATGAACAATTTTCAGACCCTTCTAGACACTAACCCCTTCCTTCAAACAAGCCAAAACTGTCATTCAAAACCAGAGATTTAACCCAACACTTATTTTTACCTTCAAATGATGAGAAATGACATGTTTCAGGTCTGCAATTAACATTCAATCAGTCCCAACACTGTCATAGAGGTCTTCTAACACACCCAATAAGTCTGAAAAGGCTGGGAAACATGGTTACAGGTCTGATAAGACTGAAAAATGACTACTTCAGGTCTAGATCAGTAGAGGATACACTTAGAAAACACCTTCAACGTCAACCCAACTCACTAACCACTAGCATGGATCATCACCAATAGCTACATGCCCAATAGACTTCAACCAACACACCCAAACTACTCATAAAGGCACATGCAGGTCTATAACAACAGTATGAGTCGTCTCTCAACACTCTAAGGTCACTTGACAAGGGGTATGACTAGCAAATGACATAAATAGTATGGTCTTCTCATACAAAGTACAACCCAGCAATAAGGGTTTCCAAATCACCCTCAAACCCCACTATCATCTTTGCAAAAATCTTCAACAAGTCTTTACTAAACCCTAGAAAATTTGTTAAATCAAAACACTTCAAAAATCCTCATTCCAAAACCCCAGAAAACCTGCAATCAAAACAATTTTTTAAAAACTTTTCTTTGAAACCCTAAAATCCAAAACTCCATGAATACCTATGTGATTCTTGTGTGAAATCACTCTACCAGCTAGGGAGGATCTTTCACCACTAAAACTAGTGATTTGATGAGGGTTTTCATCCTCAATCAACCTTGGAAGAACTTCTCTGTTCACTCCAATAACATCATGTTATGTGTGCAAACTTGAATAATGCAAATGAGAGCCCTACACCTCCTTTTATAGCTTTTTGGTTGCTTTTTAAAAAAAACACTTTTTGCTGTGTCATTGCCTTTTTGAAAAAGCGCTTTTTAAAAGTAACTTTAAGTCCCCTTTTCCCCTAGGCATCCAACATGGGAAATAGCCTTTTCACTTTATAATATTCAACACTAAAGTAATTTTAAAACATTACTTTATAACTTTAGTGTAAATATCATAGTTTCCAGGAGACCAATACTGGTACGTCTATTTTTGAAAAATAGGAGACGGGGTACTTGGAGGCGCCATATTATTTTGAATATAATTTAATTTTTTATAAATTTGCTACATTAAAACTGAAAATATCATGACATTGAACTTTCAAAACAAGAACAATTGTAAAGTTTAACATTAAATTTAAAGTTTAAATACACAAATGTTAAATAGTCAAAGAGTTCATACTACATATTTGATATTACATATTGAAACTTAGAAATGTTGATTTGTTTCTTTTCATATGGAAACTTGTTGAAACGTAGGGTTTTTTGTTTTTTTAAATGAAAAATTAAGGATACATCTCCAACAAGTTTTCGGTATGGGGAAATGCGTCTCGGTACTAAGACGCGTCCTAAGGGGGTGAAGACGCATCTCCATGCAACTATGGAAAATACTAAAATAATTCCAACCATCCTACAAAAAGCACCGACAATACATCCAAAACGGAAGATGATCACACCAAGAAGCTATTGATGATGAGGGAAGATGACAGATGCCAAAACGAACATTTACTAAAAATAGTTTTATTCTCCAAGAAATGTGGAGAACAAACCTGTTGTGACCTTTTCACACATCGCCCCATTCAAGATGGGGACCCCCTAATTTTTGCTCCGTTTCGGTCTTTTGGCTTGGGTTTTCTTCTCTCTCCCGCTCTGTCTCTTTCCTGATGTCCGTCTTTCGGGGGGTTGTGTCTGTCATTGAGCTTAAACGCGAAATATTGGCCAAGTCTAAAATTAGGGTTTCGTCGTTCCTGGTCAATTCAAGGTCAGATAAAGTGAGTAAATTGAAAATTGAACTTAACGTTGTTGTCAGAGGCATCCAGTGGCTTCAGCCAAATTTCGTCGGATTCCAAGGTACTTACTATTTTTAGTAAGTGTGAAATTCAGGGCAATTTGTCAGCTATTTTGAGATTCCAATCATCACACTGCATTCAGAGTATATCAGATTGCTTGCATGCCAAATTTGAGCGAAAACAGACGACTTACTATTTTTAGCAGTCTGGCTTCCGGCACGAATTTTAGGGTCCAGATGCAGAGATTTTCTTTGCATGTCTGGATATTCCTTCTGGGTTTTTCTAGACCTTCGTGATGATATAACATGCAAGACGAGACGACTACTTTCAGGATTCAGCCTTCCGAGGCTATTTTTAGGGTTTGCATGTCGAGGTTTCTTTTGCATGTCGGGTGATTCCTGATGGGTTTTTCGAAAGCTTCGCGATGGTGTGACATGCAAATGAGGATTCTCACTTTCGGAAAGGAACTGTTTTTGAGTGTGTCCCGGCCTCATGATTCGGAATCACAAAGGCGTCAGCGTGCGAAACAAAGACAAGGGAATCTTTTGTCGCGCAATGCAAATTAGGGTTTCCAGCGAACCTAAAAATAGGCATCAAAAGTCAAAATCTTCAAAACCGATGTAAACCATCGCTGATCCGGCATCCTTCAAGCTACTAACTGGTGAAATTTCGAGTCAAAGCAGACACTTACTATTTATAGTAAGTCAAATTGGAAACGATGCTAAAAATAGTAAATCAGTTGCATGCGTCAGTGTCAGCCAGCAAGTCACGTGGTGAGGAGCGCCTCATCCAAATTTCAACTCGATCGGAGCTTGGGAGCTATCAGAAACATGAGCTTACTATTTATAGTAAGCCACCTTCAGAAACAGGCTATAAATAGCAGGGTGACTAAAAGTGGCAGTGTCGACAGGTTGATAGGGTTATGAAGAAGCTATGTTTGAAATTTCAAGTTGATCCGAGCTTCAGAAGTGCAAAATTGAGAAGACTTACTATAAATAGCAGGGCACGATACTGGCGAAGGATGATGAAAATTTGCCTAAGTCTGGAACTTCATCCAGCAGGCCTGGCAAAATGCGCCCATCTTAGCTAAAGAGGCATAAAAATTTCAAAGTCTGATGTTTATCCTGCTCAGGGGTCAAAATGCGCCCAAGACAGGAAAGTCAAAGGAAGTCCAAGATGTTTATCCTGCAGCAGGGGCAAAATGCGCCCAACTTGAAAGAGAAAAGTTGAAAATTTTTCTAAGGCATGAGGAAATCCGCCACCCCCTCCTAAATGCGCCCATCCTGTAGCAGGGGTGAAATGCGCCCAAAACACAAGTCAAAGCAAAGTCAAACGTGTTAATCCTCCTCATGCATCAAAATGCGCCCAAGGTTGCAAGGGGTCAAACAGGTCAACGTTTCTTATCCTCCTCAAGGGGCAAAATGCGCCCAAATGCATGCATGTGAGGACAAAGTTTGGAAGGCGAAGAGTCACCTGAAGGCGTTCATCCATTAGACACATCAAAATGCGCCCAAGGGGAAAGAAAAGTCAAGAAGTCAAAGATCTCGTCCTCCTCCATAGGCAAAATGCGCCCAAAGTTAGGCATGTGAAGACAAAACGTAGAAGTTGAAAGGTCACAAGGGACGTGGTGGCAAGTTTATCCTCCTCCTACATGGAAATGCGCCCCTATTTGGATGTGAAAAGTAATTAAGGGTGGTAATCAAGGTGAAGAATATTACCAAAGCATGGTGAAAGATGGTAAGTGCTAGGCGCTCAAGGTGTTAGAGGATTTTCCAAGGACGTGTGAGGTGGTAAAGGTATGTGTGGCGTGATTTTCCCTCATATGTGTGCTAGGCGCCTAAAGCCTATAGGCGTTGAAATATTTCAAGGTGTTGAGAGTAAAATGATAAGTATGCGCCTATGTTGAAGGGAGTTATAAGGTGTTAGAAATATTTCCTAAGGCGTTGAAATATTTCAAGGCGTGATTTTCTTCAAGTGTGGTACGCCTAAGGTGGTGAAGTGTTAGAGAAATTCATAAGACATGTGAAATTTAAATTCTCTAAGGCGTTAGAAATTTTAATAAAATTGCCTTTAAAGTGTGAAGTATGAAGTGAGAAATAAGGCGTGCCGAGAATGAGTAAATTCTTCCAAATGAAGTTGATAAAAAAAATTTCTCTCCACTGGCAGATGATTCAAAATTTTCTAAGGGAAACTTCTCAAAGTGCTAGATGATTTTAAAATATTTTTCTAAGGCAAATTATTTTCCCTTGGAAAATACGCCTTGAGATCAGAGTGGTGAAATTTCTCCGTGAGGCAAGAGCAACTTTTCTCAGTGATGGAGTCAGAAATGCAAGATGATTCAAATTTTTCGAGAAGTCAGAGCAACACAAGATGATCACAGGCGAAGAACGAATTTAAATGATGAAAATGATATTTTTCTAAGGTTCAAAATTGAAAAATTAAATGAACCCGTTCGTTGGGTACCCATGGATTCGAGGCGTTCTGAAGAAAATTTGCTTCTGGGTATTGAACATTTGTGATGATGAATGGATTTCCAAGTCTTTTGAGCTTCGCCGACACTTTTTCAGTGAAGAATTTAATCAGTGCTCAAATTGTGAATTTTCCTAAGGGAGAATTTTAAATTTTCTAAGGCAAAAACGAATAAAATGAGCTTTCAAGATGAATTTTCTTCGAATGATGAGTTCAAGAGAAATTGCCTAGATAATTTCAATTAAATTCTTCGAGGATGAATTTTCCAGAGCAGAGGAAGAATTTAAATTCGAATTCCAGTAACAGAGCTCCGGCTGGTGAGTAAAAAATGATGAATTTAAATTAAATTTTCGAAAGCAAAATCCAAAATGCCAGTCAAAGTCAAGTTTCTAGAAGAATAATATTCCCGACGACTGGAGACAAGTGTCAGAAACACCAGAGAGGGAAAATTCAAATTCGTGAAGTGGAGTAGTGGAGTTTAATGGCACTGGCTAAAATTAACTTCTTCTAGAATTCGAATTTTAGCTATAAAATGAGCAAGTTTTTCACTTGTTTTCACAGCTGGAAGTTGAACTTGCTCTGAGAGTGAAGCATTGCAGTGAGTTGCTCTAGTTTGAAAGAGTTTGAATTTTGCTGAGAAGTTGAGTTTGCTGAAGAGGCGCACTTGGAAGTTAATCAAATTGTTAAAAGCTTGAGAGGTACGACTTTGCCAATTTAATTTGTTGCTGAAGCTAAGCGCCATTGCTGATTAAAGGAGTATTTGCTGAAGATTGAGGTTGCTTGTGAAAGGTACGGCTTTGCTAGTATTGAGGCTGAAATCTAATGTGTTAAGTAAGTTGAAGTTGCCAGTTGAAGGGACGCCTTGTAGTGAGTCGAATAGCTGAGAACTTAGAAGTACAAACTTGCTAGTTTGCTGATTGCTGATACGAAGTTGAAATTGCTGATTGCTGATAGTGAAGTAAAGTCATCAAAGCTCACTTAGAAATCTGTTCTAAGTGTTGGAATTCGAATTTATTCAAGAGAAGAAGCTGAGGTTTGCAAACAAGAAAGTTATTGCAGCTTCTAAAGTCGACTGCAGCCCCTATACAATGCCTTATTTTATTAAACTTAATTCCTGATGAATGTTTGTTATGTTGCAGATGGCTGAAGCGAGGACAACCGGAAAGGACAATGGTGCCTCAAGACAAGCTGTGATCAAGAAGCTCAGCAAAACGTTCATGCCAGAGTCAAAGTTTATTTCAAAGCTGGGCAAGTTGACGGACACTAATTTGGGCTCTGTCAACCTGGAGACCTTCAAGAACAGGCTGGTTGGAATTGGAAGTCAATGGACTTCGGTCATAGCACAACATGATCGCGTTAAGTTATATGCAGGCTGCTTTGGTTTTCCGCCGACCATTGAGTGTTGGTGATAATGGAGTGCATGAGTACTCTGAAGGAACACTTAGGTCGATCCGACACCCGGATGGCAAGTGCTTTCCAATCTTACTCCGGCAGCCATTGGTGAAGCTTTCGGGATCCCGGTGCACAGGAACATGATTTACAAGTCCAGGGAACGGGCTGAGCGGATGTATGCTTCCACATTCGAGAGGTGCATGGACACAATTAACACCCACTGGATGAGCACTCCTAAGCCTTCTCGAACGAAGTTGCCGAAACATATCATAGCGGAGGACCTGAAACAAGAATATTGTGATCTCATCATGTTGCTGAGCAGGGTTGGTGGTTGCCCATAGTCCTACATTTTCGAGCCTTGGATGTTTTATTACATCAACCTGGTGCTAGAGGGCAAGGATTATGTCAATTGGGCTGAGATGATCAGCGATAATATACATGAGCAGCTCCTGAGCTTGAGGAGGACTAAAACGTTTTACATGAGCTCCTACCTTATTTATATGTTGGCACGAATGACGAGGTACAGGGGGATCTCTTACAAAGAGCCTGTTGGATGCGGCTCTCATCAGTTCAAAATCCATGGGGCATGTACACAGTTGCACCTGTCAAGTACAACCCACTACAAACGTGTCAACGATTGATTCACCATGTACATCAGTGCGAGGGAGAGATTACATCTGCGAGAATCTCTAGAGATGCCCAGGAGCTGATTGAGAGGTATGGGTGCTGGTTTATTCAGTTTCCGAGATTTTCATACATTAGGCTGCAAGGTTTTTCCTCATATCCATATAGGCTGCCTAAGTACTCGACAGATAGAATAATAATGCTAGAGATATCTAGACAGTTGCTTGCCTTTGACAAAATCCAAAGAAGAAAAAGGAGGATAGAGTTTCCAATTGTGATGGGAGCTTCGGGATGGGAATGTGTCGCCGATACAGTGACTAGAAGGGAATGAGCTTCAATTTTATCATTTCTCATATCATACAAGCCGACAGCATTATGACCCACACCATAACATCAATTGGGTTCTGTCGGAGGAGTTCAAACATAAGGCCACCATTGAGGATTATTGGGCTGATGCGGTTGATGAAATTGAAGTAAGGAAGAGAATGTTCTCTCGGTTGCCGATTACTCTGATCAGAGAGTGTGAGGTAGTTCCAGTTCCGGACCAGGTTAATGAGGATATGGATGTTGTGCATCCAGATTATGCAGCTGTTCGAGATACTCCACTTCCACCTATAGATTGGTCAGAGCCCGAGGTTGCTGATTTAGATACTCTCTCTATCCCAATTATGACATTCACCAGGGCATGGGTTGGCGGAGTTAGCAGTTGAAAAGTAGGTCAATTTCTTTGACACAACTTGATGGGAGATCACAGGACGCCCACCACAGGAAGAAAGAAACAGATCACACGGGGTCCAGAGTCCAGAAAGAAGGAAATAGTTCAGCCAGAGCCTCCACGAGTCACAGTGGCAGCACCCTTGGAGACACGTTCTCCAAGCATACAGGAGGTGTCTTTGTTTGCTGATCAGAGGATTGCAAAGTTGAGTCGCACCGTGATACAGATATATTCAAACACGGAGGGAGCCAATTGGCCAGAGTGCCACGTAATTGCTAGGGATTGATCACAGATGATGAGGGACTATTAATGACCCTCGGCCGTTAGAGTTAGAGGCGCTATGAACGATGGCTATGATGATGATATAGTACGTGATGCTCACCTACTTGAGGACGATGAGCCTCGCTGCACGAAGAAGAAGTTGAACAAAGTTAGAGAAGTCGAGGCACGGGAGCAAATGCCTCTTCGACATATCAGAGGAGTCTGGATTGGCTTAAAGATAGAATGAGAAGAAGCCCGAGGAGGAGATTGATCCAGCAGCTTGAGATGGAAGAATTTTTGAACCGACCGCTCCTCCACCGGAAGAAGAAGGTATGGAAACCAAGATCTCCACCGATGAGGATGGCTCTCATACTCTTCACGTTGCTGTCCCACGAGTCGAGTGTGACCGGAATGAAGCAGTTCCTGAGAATTATGTGGTCACCACTCTGGATTTGGGACGCCCTACTGGTGCTCAGATTGTTGAGGAGTGTGATAACTCCTTCCTCGCCCTCAAGGATAGATTATTTAAGAAAGAAGGGAAGTATAAGAAGTTGAAACGAGAACACAAAGCCTTAATTGGATATGTTCAGCAGTTGTCTCGTTCTCGAGGGCAGGATGTACCAGTGATAGAGCCTCCAGCAGATATTCCTAGAGAGTCGATCAACGGCTTAGTAGAGTTGGGGAAGATGGCACAGGAGGCAGATAAATGGGTCACAGGAGTTCGTACTGAGACAGAGAAATTTATGGAGGACTTTGCCTTTGCCTTCGCCAGCCTCCTTACCATTTTGACACGAT
>VDFB02077120.1:0-28999 GCA_007258455.2 Sequoia sempervirens | reverse complement strand
ATCCCGTACGGCATTGCAAGACATGCGAGACTATCTGGATAGCCAGCGGGCAGGATGACCCTAACCAGTGGCTGAAGGCATTTCCAGCAACACTCAGAGACAGTGCCATTGATTGGTACTCGAAATTGGACCAAGCGCAGAGAGCCACATGGAGGGTCCTGAAGCAAAATTTTGAAGCAGAGTTCAAACTCCTGCGGGACGATAGTGAGATCGTCACAGAAATCTATCATACCAAACAAGGCAAGCACGAGAACGTACGGACCTACAACAGGAGGTTGAAAGACTTGATCGGGAAGCTGGAGGCACAGCCAGCCGATGGTTTAAAGAAAAGATGGTTCATTGAGGGACTGATTCCCTCACTTCGGCGAAAGATGAAAGTAGTACCGCCGTCCTCGTACACCGAAGCATACAATCGGGCGATGGATATTGAAAGTGAAAATAGGACTTCCTCGAAGGGAAAGAGGAGGGATGACGACGAGAGTGCCGAGGACAGTGACGAATCGGCAACCGTACAAGCCCTTCGGCGGGATATGATGCGGATAATGAAAGATCTGAAGGCCGACAGGGAAGGATCCAAAGAGGCCAATGAATTATGGTGTACGGACTGTAAAACGGAAGGTCACACAAAGGCAAGTTGCCCAAAGAAGTTATTCTGTGACATCTGCCAGGTAATGGGACACTCCGTCAAGGAGTGCCCATACAATTTAAAAACTAAAAGTTCGCAAGTATTCTTCACTCAAGGCGAACAGTCAACACCTCCAACCACACCACCGGGCTACGTATCAACAATGCATCCCCCGAGGCTACCGCAACAATCGCAAAATACGAGAGGTAAAATTCAAGACGACAAAGAAAGGGATCTAATCGATGATCCAAAGGTGAACCGGTGAATGGGGTCACTTTATGCAGGGATTGTCGAGCGCCAAGGCAATGGGGGAAAACTAAGTTACCGATTCGCCATACCTAGCCTCCGGATACGATACTGTACGATTCGGGTACGGTACGGTACAGATTCGTCCAGGATTCGGTTTTTGGCCTGCGGATACGTATCAGATTCTTCAGCTCACTGTGGATTCTTCCAGGATTCGGCATGAAGAATCCGAGCCAAATCCGAGCCGAATTTCGCGTCAAAAAGCCCAGTTTGAAAAAAAATGACTTTTTTTAATCATTTTTTATTGTTTGTTTGACCTTATGTTGACTTCTAAACATTAAAATATTCATTGCAACCCTAATTTCGACCTCCAAACACACTAAAAAGGTAAAAACAACTTCATTTTAACAATTTGTGAAAGAAAAACGAATTTTTTTGCCTCCATTGCTGAACTTGCTCTTTTGCTTGCACAAGCTCGAACAGAGTTGAAGGCTGATCGTTGGTGGTTCAAGGTTGATTGCTGTGCTATTCCTAAGCACTTGCAAGTGTTTGCCAAGATTCAAGAAGACTGTAGAGCAAGATTTGTTCAAAAAAGGTAGGTTTCTTTGAAATTTTTTGATTTTTTTTTTACATTTTTTTTAAGTTTCTGTTTAACAAATGAACTATTTAGTTTTGTTTTTATTGTATTACTACTACTTTTGTTGATTGTTCTCATTCTTTTAAGCTTTTAGTTTCAAATTTCAATACCAAAATTATTTCAATCTATTGTGCCCTGGCCCTTAGGTATTACAATGGCATCTGCTTCTAATTCAGGCCAATCTCGTTTCAAAATAAGTGCAACCTCTCCCCTTTGGAAATATGTAGAAATGGTTCAACAATGTCCAGGTGGTGGAGTATTTGTTTGGATTTGTGGTCATTGCAAAGTTCAATACACGAGCTCATACAGTCGAGTGAAAGCCCACTTGTGTAGTATCCCTGATATTGGCATCAAACCTTGTCCGGGACCTCCAGAAGGTGATGGCAAAGGCCTTGCAGATGACATAGTGTTGAAATATAGTGCTGAGCAAGAAAAAGCAGATCAAAAAGCTACTAGTGTTAAAAAAAACCATCCTTTGAAGAAAGGATCTCAATCCATGAAACCCCCTACACCACCTACTTATATTCCACCTACAGAAAGCCATCCATTTATGAACATCCGTCAAGAGCAAACCATGCCCTCATCAAATAAAAGATCTAAGGGACCGTTGGAAGTTTCATTTCAGAATGAGGCAAGAGAGATTGCTGATCAAGACATAGCAAGATGTGTCTATGCCAATGGATTGGCATTCAACGTTGTTCGTTCACCATATTGGCAAAAAATGGTGAAATCTATTAATGAGGCTCCAAAGGGGTATAAGGGCCCAAGTTTTGAGAAGGTGCGTTGCACCTTATTGGAGAAAGAGGTGAAACATGTAGCAGACTCTTTGAAGCCCATAAGGGATTCATGGATTGAAACAGGGGTGACCATCGTTTCTGATGGATGGAAAGATGCAAAAAATCGCCCATTGATCAATGTTATTGCCGTGTCCCCTAAAGGGGCAATGTTTTTGAGAGCAGTGGATTGTGAGGGACAGGTGAAAGATGGTCCATTTATTGCTAACATCCTTTGCCAAGCCATTGAAGATGTGGGCCATCAAAATGTTGTGCAAGTTATAACCGACAATGCCAGAAATTGTAGGGCTGCTGGGTTATTGATTGAGGAGAAGTATCCACACATTTTTTGGACACCTTGTGCTGTCCACTCCCTCAATCTAATGCTACAAAAAATTGGATCCAAAATTGAGTGGATCAAACAGGTGTATGCTGAGGGCGAAGACATCCAGATGTTTGTCACCAACCACCATATGACACAAGGAATATTTAGACAATTCTCAAAATTGGAATTGTTGAAGGTAAGTTAATTGAAATTCTCAATATTCTTAAATTTTTAGTTTTCTTTTAATTTTAAATTTTGATTTTGTAAATTTAAATTACATTTTAATTTTAATTTTGATTTCCAAACAGGTTGCAGAGACCCGTTTTGCCTCCAACACAATTGTGTTGAGACGACTTATAAAGGTTCGTGAGGCACTTTGTGCCATGGTAATCAGCCCTAATTGGGCCATATGGAAGCAATCTAGCAGTGAAAGGGCAAATAGGATCAGGCAAAGGATACTAGATGATTGTTGGTGGGATCGTGTTGAGTACCTGGTCAGTTTCACTGAGCCTATACTGAGCATGATCCGTTACACAGACATGGATAGACCTTGTTTGGGAGAAGTATATGATGGTATCGACTCAATGATTGAGAAGATGAAAACCATCCTCAATGCAAAAGAGGAAGATCCTGATGAAAAGTTCTTCAAAGAGCTACAGGAAATCATGGTTGATAGATGGAACAAAATGACCACTCCATTGCATCTTCTTGCTTTTGCATTGAGTCCCAAATATTATAGTCCTGAGCTTCTTTCTGTTACATCAAGAGTTGCTCCATATAGGGATGTTGAAGTGGCTCAAGGTTACAAGGCAGCAATTCGGAGACTCTTCACTGATCGTGACCAACGTGATCGAGTGAGGGCTGAG
The DNA here is from genome assembly GCA_007258455.2 of Sequoia sempervirens. Lineage (NCBI taxonomy): Eukaryota > Viridiplantae > Streptophyta > Pinopsida > Cupressales > Cupressaceae > Sequoia > Sequoia sempervirens. The sequence goes on along the minus strand of VDFB02077120.1, from coordinate 25,527 downwards.
TTCATGGCTTTTGCATGCTCCGGTAGTGTTGCTCAGAATCTTGATGCTCTTCGAGACAAATACAGGGTAGATGGTCATAGTTGGTGGTATTTCCATGGGCAAGAATACATGAACATCCAACCAATTGCAATAAAAATCTTATCCCAAGTAAGTTTTATAGTTTGTAATTTTAATTTTAATTTATAATTTATATTAATTAATAATTTTGTTTAGTTAAATTTTGTAACTCTTAACTATTTAATTTGGTCTTGACTCTTAATAGGTTGCTAGTTCATCTTCATCAGAGAGGAATTGGAGCACATACTCCTTCATCCACTCAATAAAACGCAATAGGCTGCATTCAAAAAGGCAGAGGACTTGGTGTATGTGCATTCAAACTTGCGCCTCCTTACACACAAGCAAACTTCCTACAAAGAAGGAGACACAAGGAGGTGGGATATTGAGCCAGAGCAGCTTGACTTGGATGCTTCCACAAGTCACTTAGCTGCACTTGATATTGATGATGAGTATGAGCCTGGAGCAGCTACTGATCGTGAGAGTGGTAGTGTCAGTGCTACTGCTACTGCTAGTGGCAGTGCTTGTGCGAGTGCCACGAATGCTATTTGTGGTTCTACGCAAAATGTAGCATCTAATAATGCTAGTTTGTTTGATGATGATGACCCATATGATTCAGATTGATCAATGATCAATAATGGCTGATTGTAAACGTTTGACATTTTATGTTTGAACTTTAATTTATAATTTTATATCATGACAATCGAGTAATCACTAATATTTTAATATTTGACTTAGTGACTATGAAAGTGGTGATGTATTTTTGCTATGTTATTAGACTATTAATATGGTGGTGTATTCTGAACTTAATTACTATCACAAATATGTATATATTTCTGATTTTTATATGTTTTTGTATTGTTACCCAAGCCGTGACTCCAAAAAAATTTTTTGCCGAATCCCGCATCGATTCGCAGTATTCGCTCCAATCCAAAACGAATCGGTAACTTAGGGGAAAACTATGCAAGTGGTGTGGACCGGGTGATCATGAAGACACCGACTGTCCGAAGCAAAAAGGAAGTATCAATATGCTGGAGGTAGCCGACGAGGAGGTCTTGGCGATTACGAGAGCACAGTCAAAACGAGCAAATTATCCAGATCCTCGTACGGAGAAAGAAAGATTTCGGGAGGCCAAGACAAAAGTAGCAGAGGCAATGACGAATGAAGGCAAGAACTATAAAGCCACCAGTACGTTGCTACATACAGTCGGAGTCGGAGAAGAATATCGTACGGCAGGTGCTTCACACAACCGTACCCATTAAGGTAACTGATCTTTTGCAAACAATGCCTTCTCTCAAAGTAGCACTTACCAATGCTATTGGAGAAAATCTTCCGAAGAGTTCACCAGAACGTACGCCAGAAGTGGTAGCCGAGACTTCGGATCCAATGCTCCTAGCAGTAAGCATCGGGAGGAAACCAGCCGTCGTCGAGATGGAAATCTTGGGCATGAGATTATCTAATACTATCATCGATGGTGGTTCAGGAGTAAACGTACTGCCAGAAGAGACTTGGAAGTGTCTGGGTAAGCCGACTCTTTGGCCCCCGACATTCCACCTCGTGGGAGCAGATCAACATGGCATCAGACCGTTGGGTATACTAATGGAGCAGAAGGTCTCGATCGGCACGCAACTGTTTCTGTTGAATTTTGTAGTCATCCCAATGGAGAAAAAAGCGTACGATGCACTCTTGGGACGGGGATGGCTGATTGCTGCCAAGGCAACCCACAACTGGAAGCGGAATACACTCTCAATAGAAAATCAGGGGAGAAAATACACCATTGATCTGAAGAACCAGGCCGTCAGTGAGGATCTGGCGTCTTCGGCATCGGAATCCGGAGGAGACTCAGACGATGATGAGAGAAAGACAATGGAACCAGATGAAGAAGGGGTATTGGAGATCGGCAGTTGCTCGGAAGATGAGACCAGTTCACTGAGCGGACTGTTTCACTGGCAGATGGAGGATTATGAAGTCTTCCACCCGGATTGCCACATGCTGCAGGTCAAGGAGGGGGAAGTAGAAAAAGATAATGGCTTGACCAGTGAAACATTCCCACCTGAGTATGGAGAATATAAAGAAGGTATCGCAAAACTGGATGATACGCCAGTCCACAAGTTTGAACAGGTACGAGATGAAAAAATTGTGTTGGAATTAAAAAATGAAAAGTATGAAAAAATTAAAAAATTAGAAAAAAAGAAAAGAGATGAAGAGAGAGAAAAAAGAGATGAAAGGGAAAATGGAAAAGAAGAGAGAAGGGAGGAGAGAGAAAAAGAACGGAAGTTGGAAAAAATAAAAATAAATAGAAAAGAAGCTATGAAAATAAAAGAAAATAACGGAGTAAGTGACGAAAAACAAGGCGTATGGGAAAAAAAAGAAACGAAAGAGAAGTCGGAAAAGAAAGCAAACGAAGGGAGAATAAATTAAATAATAAATTAAATAAGTCGGCCATATGGAGAAATATTAAATTAAGTAAAGTAAGGAAGATTAAAATAAATACCTGGAGCATTAAAACCGTACGGCCAAAAGGGAAATTGAGTGAGGAAAGTAAAAGACGAAAGATTAAAGGAAAGAAGATTAAAACATGTCAAAACCCGAAGAGGAAGCAAGGCGTACGGCCAAGGGTGAAGACAAGGAAAGAAATGAAATAAATATAAAACCTAAAACCGTACGGCCAATTGAACAAGCGACAGGTAGGAGACAAAATCACAGAGGAAAAGAAGGGAGGAAAAATTTGCACGAATTTATCAGTTACAGAGGCGCACAGAAGGAAGTCGTACGGCATCAGGGGTTCTACACTCAGTACAAATCGCCAGACAAGGAAGTCGTACGGCCTCAGAAATTCTATACTCAGCACAATTCGCCAGGGAAGGAAGTCGTACGGCATCTAAAAGACTTCAAGGCCGTACGGGGTTCCATTTCTGAAATAACACGCCAAGGGTCGAAGCCTGTGGAGGATGTACGGCACTCAGAGCCTGACATCGTACGGCATCCACGGAACTCTCAAACCGTACGGTATTTTCACATTTCCCAATTTTCATTCTATTTGCCAATAGAAATCGTACGGCCTCTGCAAGTTGAGAATTTTGCCAAAGTTAAAACCGTACGGCCTTTGCCACTGGCAAATTTTGTCAAGTCCTGCATCGTACGGCTATTCCAGACTGAAATTGGTGCCAGAGTTGAAATCGTACGGCACCTCAGTGAAGTCTCAGTTTATTGCCTCAGGAGAATCCATACGGCCTCAGCACAAGTCCCAGTCGTACGGCATTATTGCCTCAGGAGAATCCGTACGGCATCAGCTTTTCAGGGGAACTTGCACGGAATTCACAGTACTTCCAGATCGTGCGGATTTCAGAGTATCTTCAAACCGTACGGCCTCAGGGTTCCATAGTCGCACGGCCATTCATCAAAACCGTACGGCCTTGGCAGATCATTTGGCAGTTCGGCAGTTTCCATCGGCAGTTCGGCAATTTTCGGCAGTCTGGCAGTTTTTGGCACTTCGGCAGTTCTCACCGGCAGTTCGGCAGTTTTTGGCACTTCGGCAGTTCTCACCGGCAGTTCGGCAGTTTTTGGCAATTCGGCAGTTCCCACTGGCCGTTCGGCAGTTTTCATAGCTTCGGCAATCTCGAGAGTTATAAAATCGGCTGGAATCACCGAACTGACAGAAAGATGGACAAGGGCAAAAAGGCTATGCAGCACCAGCCAAAGTTAGCCTCGGCTGGGAAAAGAAAAAGGATGGATGCCGATAATGAAACAATGGCATGGGAGAACCTGACCGGCAACGAGTGCAAGCAATGGTGGCGAAGCACTCCCGACGACCACTCTCTAAAGGTTGCGCTTCGACACGTGCGGGTAGACAAGGCTGTGCTCGTGCCCTTTTTCAATTCTCGGGAGTTCGAGCCTTGGCTGAAGGCGATGGTGGAGAAATATTGCAGGCATACACACAAGTTAGTCGTTGATTACAGAGGTTGCCGAGTGACCGTTTCATTCTGGCCTCAGGACTTTGAGCGGGTGTTCGGCGTCCCAGCTTCGGGAATAGGGGTTAACAAACCCAAGAGAATGACACAGGAACACAAAGAACTGCTGGTCAAGCAAGTGTGCCGAAGCGACTTGTCAGCCGAAGAACAGCATATCATATGGAATACTGGCAATCGAGGCCTCCGGAAGAACCACCTAGCAACGGCAGAATGGAAATGTTTGCTTGACCTAATGAAATGCCGACTCACAGGGCTAGCCGAGCGTCGGACATTGCCTTATGGCAGGTGGATTTCATGGTCGGACTTCGCGTTGGCCGAGTATACAACTGGGCGAGGCTACTCACAGAGCGGATAAGGGATTTCCTAGCGCAGAGGCATAAGGCCTTCTATATGACTCAGCACGCCATAGCTCTCTTTTTGGATGCCGTGCACACACAGGTGCCCGAGGGCAATTGGGGTCGGTTGCGGCCACTCACTCACCTGGACCCGGGATGGCCTACCGTATTCTACTGGTCGGAACTGGAAGTAAAGCAAGCAGGCGAGGGCACAGCTTCGGGGAAAAAGAGGAAACGGAAGGAGGCGTCGGTGGAAGAGGAAACATCAGAGGAGGAGGCCTCGGAGGAGAGCGATGCATCTGACAGAGAGGAGCCTATTGACTTATCTTCCTCGCCATCGGAGTCTAGTCCACCGGCCGATGAGGAGGTGTCTGTCGCCATCGGGGGTCAGGAGGCAGGCGAGATTGATATACCAGTATTGCAGCCGGCAGGATTTACTCTTCCGGAACCGCCAGCCAGCCAGAGCACACACTCAGTCACATTCACCCTCCCTGTTGCGCCAGTTGGAGCCGGGCGGATGTTGAGGGTAGCCGCTTCACTACCGGGAGCATCACCAGGGTGGGCACCTCTCGCCACCACATCACAGGGGGCACTCACTGTATCGGCGGCAGGTTCCACTGCCTCGGTTGAGATACTGCCAGCGGTTTGTTCTCTTACACCACCGTCAGCATCGGCAGCGACAGGAGTGGCAACCTCGGCAGCAGGAGCTGGGGGAATGACTGAGGCCACTGAGGAGACGACTCCAGCCCCAGGAGCACCCGGGGTAGCACAAATCGATAGTTGGCTGGGATCGGTGGGCCTCACTTTGGACGTGGCCGAGCAGCCAGACCAGCAGGAGAAGAGTCCCTCGGAGGGACAAGGGGACGAGGAGGGGCCGATCATTCACACCCAGCAGAGTGAGACGGCCAGGATCGGCGAAGACACACTTGCACACCCGGAGGCGAGCATAGCAGAGGCACCAGAGACAGCCATTCAGGAGCCTCAGCCGGTAGTCGGGGAACCGCCCCAAGAGGAGACAGAACATTGTCCACCTTCTGATGATGAGGAGAACGAGGAGGGTGCTTCCACAGAGGGCTTTGTCGTGGAAATGTCACAGCCGGACCCGTCGGACCCAGTAGGCACGGTACAGCGATATGTGGAGGAGCTTGAGCACATGGGCAGATTGATGATCCGTGTGGGACAGGTTTCCAGGGACCTGAGGATTGGCCGATCGCCTCTGGTAGGCCAGGAGGTTCACCGCATTCGGGGATTTGTGCAGATGGGGTGCGAGGCGGAGTTTGCACGGATATTTGGCGAAGGGTGGCCAGCAGGAGAGACTCCTGCTATGATAAGAGCTTGGCGGGGTCGGCCACCGAGGCTAGTAGGGCGGGATGCAGCGTCCTGGAGAGTTTATACTACATCGAGCTTGCCTTCCAAGATGTTTTTCTTCTGATGAAGCGCCAAAGATTTTCCACCGATGTAGCAGTATCTCGCCGAGTGGATGCCTATAGACTTCTTCAGCGGGTCAAGGATGAGTCTGCTGCGACCATCAAGAGTATTCAGGATAACTTGACTGAACAATCTCAGCTTGCCAGTGACAGGGGAGCCCGATTGGACATCTTGGAGCCTCGGGTGGCAGCCTTGGAGGAGGAGGCACAGCAGAAAGAGGCAGCATGGCAGCAGCGAATGAAAGCGTTGGAGGATCAGTTGGCTGCAAAAGAGGTAGAATTGGCGGCCAAGAATGCAGAAGCAGAGCAGGCAAAGAGCCAACTGATGGAGGCAGCCCGGATGGTAAAGGCGGCGAGGGAGAGGGAGATCCTGGCAGATCGGCAGCTTCGCACACGTACGGAGGAGCTGAGGCGCCTGAGAGCAGAGCATTCTTCCACCACTCCGACGTCATCTGTGCATCCAGGGACGCACTCCCTTCCCCCTACTTCTCAGTAATCTTATCTTGCTGTATGTATGTCGTCTGGAAGACGACTTCCTTTTTGGGGGGGATGATGTTAGTCGGATATTTTACTTTGTTGTCGGCCGTAGTCGGCCTCGGTCGTAGTAGGCCAATTGTCAAATAAAACAATAGTTAGTAAAGAATAATAATGTCATGTAATGTCATGTACTTTCGGGAAAACATGTTCAGATTAATGTTAATGTAATGTTGTTATGAAACGTCGTGTCGGTTGGTTATCTAACCACCGCCGAGCGTTATATGTAGTCGGGTGGGTGTAGTCGGGAGATAATAATGAATGAGTTTTGTTGCCGATGGTTATACTGTAAGCATTGTGATACTCTTGGTACATGATATTCCTGAGAATGAATAAAGCTTTTGGCATTTTACTATGATATCTTTCCGTTTACTGTTTTATCCTATGTTCTGCATATTACAAGTTTGCCAGTAGTACGTCAGATTAGAATCCCATTCCGTAGGCAAACATCCATAAGAAAGCTCCTTTCTTTGTGAGATTGGTCAATGGTGTTGCAAGCTGGGAAAATCCCTTTACAAATCTCCTATAGTAGCTGCAAAGGCCCACAAATCCCCTTAATTGCGCCAAATTCCTAGGTGTAGCCCATTCCTGAATGGCCGTGATCTTCTCCTCATCCACGCTAACCCCTTGAGCACTGATCTTGTGGCCCATGTATAGGATCCCGGTCAACCCAAACTCGCATTTTGACATCTTGGCCCAGGTATAGTTTGTTCATTTTGGTTTGCATGTAATGATTAATCATGTTGATCTTGTTACATGTTCCATGGTGATTGTTGTTGGTAAATGAGTCATATCTAAATTAAAGATAGTCCTAGTTAGTCCATTAAAAAGTGTAAGGATGCTTTACCACTGAACCACTGACACACTTTATAACCAGTTCATCTTTAGTCTGACTGTAAGTCATTCTCGAATAGTTATAGTGCAAAATTTTCACTTCAATGCATGAATCAAATTTTGTGTTCAAATTGTGCAAAGGGTGCTCTACCAGACACATTAATGAGAAAAGATTTGTCTTACCATCAATTATTAACTGGATTTAGAGAGATTTGGCATTTAAATTGTTGGGCTCATTCTCATTACAAAAGGTAGCATTTCTATTGATGAGTTCATTTTCTCCTGCATTTGGGATTCACACCCAACTTGTGATCAACCTTCATACTTATGAATGAAGTAGCCACTAGGTTGAAGAAAGTGCCATAAACCAATGTCAAGAAGTCTGCAGAGCAATCAAAGCAGGCCACCGCAGCTGGATGATTATGGAATAACCAACAACCAAAACTGATTGGTAGACAGGAAAATATTAAAGTATTATGTGATTCATTTCATGGATTCCTTTTACTTTGTCATGAGAGTACTGTAAGCATAGGATATACTCTTCAGAATGCTATATATTGTCCACAAAATCAAGTTGGGGATTCAAGCGATCAAATTCTAAACAAAGCCATCTCTGCAAATAAAATACAAATATAGGAAAGAAACAGTAATACCACAGCTTGTTGGAATTGTAATGGCAAATAAAGGAGGTGTTTGCATTCCAGCAGAGATTGCAAGGCAATTAAGTTGCTAGTGGATATGGTGATGGCTGCATAAGAATATAGGATACAATTAAAGCTACTTACGAGCTACTTCAAATGGGCATAATGGAACTAGTAGGACATTGTGAGGCAGCGCCCTTACTCTTTGACGGAGCTTCACTTAGTCATGTCATGTCCCTGAAATAGAACATTAAAACAACTAAATGTTGAGATGCAAATAAATAAAATAAGTGACAAATTACGTATTTACAAATATCAACAACTTAATATTACTATAATTATAATCATAATATAATATTATAAATATTCACCAAATAAATACTAGCAATTTAAATATTATTATAACAATAATCATCATAATATATAATACTATAAGTATTAAAATGTATATAAAAATAATAATAATAATAAATATGTTTTAATAAGAAACATATAATATAAAATTATTGATATAAAATATACACAGCTGCAATAAAAACAAGGCATCGATAATTCTCACAAAGGCAGCAACTTACTAATCATTAGCAGCAATTAGGAGAGGGAAACAATGCATTCTAAAGCATCGGTCAACCCTCCTTGACACAACAAGTATGAAAACAATGATTATACCTACTTTATCATAGTTGAATGTGCATCGATTAATAGGGAGAAACTATCCAATTAATATGGATAACAAGACATGCGATTAATATAAAGAGACATGCCCTTGAAGAAAGAGACGTGCCATTTGGTCTAGTGGGGGATATTAAAGGAAGAATGTTAGCAAGCAATGGAGGGGGAAATAGGAATATGGGATGAAGGAAAAATAAGAAAGAAAGATTGTTGAGGGAACCAATGTACTGTTAGTCAGAAATCTGATCAGAATACACTGAGCAGCAAGTTTAACTTTATATATATATATATATATATATATATATATGGGTAAGTAGATATGTGAGTCACTAGTGAATATACAATAATGATACTCGCAGCAATTATTAAGCCTTATAAGTAAAGGTGACACTTTAATATAAACATAAGTAGATTGTGTATATTTATGAATTGTCCTCATCCTATGATCAATCCAGTATAAGGTTGAAGGAGGCGAGTAAGGAATCAGAAAACGTGGAGAGATACAACAACTCAGGTGATGTACTCACTTAGCAATAATATTTAGCATATATTTGGAATATAAGAAACAGATATTGTTAATTTGATTATTGGTGTAATGCTTTCTTTAGTATTATCATGATGATAATGATGTTGATATTGACTTAAAGAATCAATAATAAATGCAAATGTATTTGATTGCTAAAGGATTGTTTTGTAAGCTTATTGGGAGGAAGGGTGTGAGGGAAGTGGTGCCTAAAAACCCCACTCAAGTCCGCCCCTAGGACCCAATGCAGGGATGGGCCATGGAGGGGTGGCAAGTCCACTTAAGGTTCCACCCAGTCCTAAGGCATGGGTTGGGCCATGGAGGGGTGGGGGTCCCACCTAAGATCCGCTGCGGCCATGGAGGGGTTGTAGGCCTAGACTGCTTAGCACTCCCCCAACTGTCAACAATAAGTTAAGTGTCTTCTGAGGTGATGTCCTAGGTGGAGAGAGCCGGTACAAGTCCCCGGGCTGGAGGATTGTGAAACACATCCTTCTTAGCCGGAACCAAAGGGCTTAGGGCGAATCTCCCATGCCACTCCTCATATGTCTTCACTATTGTTTTGTGATTATGTTTATATTTTGGATATCTAGATATTAATGCTAACAAGACATGTGTATTTGTGTGGAAATGTTTGTTCATATGGTGAATGCAGATTTCAATCCAAGATCATTTCATTAAAGAGAACATTTATTTGAAAAAAAGAAACCCTAAACCTAGTCTACACGCGAATTCTAGGGCAAAGTCGGGTAAGGGACATTACAAGTCATTAAAAAACATGGTCTTTATACTATTTAGAAGAGTTCCTAATGTAGAGGATAAAGTTACCTTTCTGCAGAAAGAGCTTGCCATAATAACTACACTTCCGTGGGCTAAAATTACCAATAGGGTTGTTTAAAAGTGAGGTTGTGTGTTAAGTAAGGATAAAGCCTTGCCATAATTCAAAGAAATAGAACTCACATGACAATGGTTTTACCCAAGGCAGCTATAGAAAGTCCACATAGTATTAATTTTTTAAGGCTTGGAAAAGGAATTCACAGAAGACTACATGGCATCCCTATGAAGTACAAATCACCACAGAACCATCTTATTATTTAGCTCACCAAAGCACTCAAGCAAATCTGCAAGTCAAAGAGATATGGTTGTAATCTAAAAGCATTGTCAAAGGATTAAAAATGAGAATACACCCTGCCACCAAAGAAGGCTGAATTGTCACTGACGAGGAATGAACTAGTTGCCCTGATATATTTCAAGCACATCAGATGAAATAGAGAAGTGCTGTCGATCTCCTCAAGCAGACAGCTCAAAGGACTTAACAAGGTTTAGAGACTTGTCAGATAACAGCAATCTGTGAAGTGTTGATTTAATTAATTTGACGGTTCATAGGAACTTTAAGGGTTCCAGGGAAATATAGAAGGGAATGCTTTTAGTCAATAAGTATGACTTGGCAAGTTATGGGACCTACCTTTATTGAAAATGATAAATTCTGCCTCTAAGGATACAGATAGCCCTTGAGGATTCAAATGAAACTTTGACATTTACATAAACAAAGTGCATGTGGCTCAACATATTAAGGCTTCACCTTAATGTATTCAAAGGGTAGGGCCCACGTGATCTAGATAAAAAAATTAGGGCTGTGTATAAACAATCAAAGAGTAAAGCCCGCAAAGGAATTTAATCAAAGGATTTCCTTCATATAAAAAGATATGAAAGGAGTTTGTAGCAAAAGTATTCACAGAAGTGGATATAGACATCAAAACTTGGGTGTTAATGCAAGAGGCAGTTTTCAACATTAATGGCTCCATACATATCATTGATCATGGTAAAGCACAACGGTGATTGGCAGTTCGAAGGTTCATTTGTATTTTGCAGTTGTGGCACTTCTTAGCAAACATTTTCAAATCTTTCATGCAAGAATTAATCTGAGATTGTGGGCAATTAATATTTTCAGTTTTCTCCTGCTCTCTTCTATTCTCTATTATTTTATTTAATAAACTCATATGAGCTAGGGAGTTTTTTTCTGGATTTTGTAGTGAAGCCCTACCTATTAGTTATAGGATCAGAATTAACATAAGCAGAAAAATGCAACACATAAGAACAATGAACACAACAGATACCTTGGGAAAACCCTCCTACTCGAGGGAGAAAAAACCCGGCAAGAAATGATCTCTCTTATATATATATATATATATATATATATCAGATGAATAAGTGCAGAATCCTGCATACAGAATTAGGCCCTTGAAATCTGGCCGTCCAATACAAAGAAATGAGACACTTCTCCTTGATGCTAAGTGAAGACACTTCTTCATTGAAATTGAGTCTGCTGCTACAAGGATGGCGAACTGCTGCTAATGTGCGAACTTGGAGTGAATGAGATTGCTTGATTGAATTGTGAAATGAGGAGACACCTTCTCCTATTTATACAAGCTAGGCAGCCCTTCATCTTAGAGCCAACCTTGAACAAGTAATTTTTCCTTTATAATAATAAGGCCAACCTGCCTTCACAAGAATACATTAAGGAGAAAATATCTCCTGAAGCTACCAAACACTAACACTCCCTCTTAGCTAGGGAGATATTTTTCAGATATCTATGTCATGGAGTCTCTCAACATGATGTCCACCATGGCTACTCCCTTGTGTGGAAAGAAACACAGGTACAAGGGTACATCACAGAGTCTCTCAATGTGATGTCATCATGGAGTCTCTCAACATGACGTCTCATCTCAATCTCAGAGATGAACAAGGGCTCGCACCTCATACTTCTCGGTCTCAAAGAAATATACACTACAAGGGCTTTCACCTTATATTTCTCCGTCGCAGAGAAATATACACTACAAGGGCTTTCACCTCATATTTCTTTGTCTCAGAGAAATATACATTACAACAAATCTTCAAGATGATGTGACTCCCTCTGAAGCTCCAAGTACTTGCATCGATCTCCTGACCTCCTCCTCCAAAATCGCTTGTAATGCTTGTCTTTGTTGGTTTGTCAGACTCCCTCTGAATGTCATTTCCTCTTCTGATCGCAAATTCTCCATCCAAGGCTGACCCAACCTTGTGCCCTCGAGTGAAGAATCATGAGTTATGCACCACCAGCTCAGTCCCAAGGCTGCAAGTTGTCTCCATGTTTGTTCATTTCTTTAGCCTGCGTGACTTCCTCACAGGATGCATCAATCTCTCCCTTGAATTCCTTATGTAATCTCTCATCATCCTTCAGAATCTTCCCAACTCCATGACTTGTCTTTATCAATCCAAATCTTCCCACAAATTCCATCACAACAGCAACTAGCTTAAAATCTACACAACGAACCCTGATCGCAACAAATTTTCTCAAGAAGAGAGATACCGTTTTGCAAAATTTAGAGCATTTTTCTAAAATGCTGCCAAAAACTTAAAATCTTCAATCCCACACACAACAGCACAAAACTTCAGCCTCAGAAGCTCTTAACTCAAAAGACTTCCAAACTAACCGCAAGACAAACGAAGCTTCCAAATCTACAAACCACTGTGAACAAATAGGCCCCGCCATTACCAACGAATTTGAAGCAGATTTCCGCATCTGCGAATATCTCTTTCGGCCATTCCCATGATTTGTTTCAAATCTTTTTTGTTCTTTTCTACCCTTAGACTGCTTAAACAATTCTAATCAAATCTTTTCTTAGACCCGCTTTGATACCATGTTAGTTATAGGATCAAAATTGACATAAGTAGAAAAATGCAACACATAAGAACAATGAACACAGCAAATACCTTGGGAAAACCCTCCTACTTGAGGGAGAAAAAATCTAGCAAGAAATGATCTCTCTTATATATATATATATATCAGATGAATAAGTGCAGAATTTTGCATACAGAATTAAGCCCTTGAAATTTGGCCAAGTCCAATACAAAGAAATGAGACACTTCTCCTTGATGCTAAATGTAGACACTTCTTCATTTAAAATTGAGTTTGCTGCTACAAGGATGGCAAACTGCTACTAATGTGCGAACTTGGAGTGAATGAGATTGCTTGATTGAATTGTGAAATGAGGAGACACCTTCTCCTATTTATACAAGCTAGGCAACCCTTCATCTTAGAGCCAACCTTGAACAAGTAATTTTTCCTTTATAAAAATAAGGCCGACCTGCTTTCACAAGAATAAATTAAGGAGAAAATATCTCCTGAAGCTACCAAACACTAACACTACCTCTTTTCTATGATAAGGATTGCACAGTTTTGATTTTCAGGGCATGATATTTCATGTTATTGCAATCCTTTGGTAACAAATATAAATGTGTAATTTGTTCTCGCCTCCTGTGTTCTCCAATCACCATGTTTATAGTGATAAATATTTTTTTTATGTGCTTGTTTGGCTCCATTTATCAATCTAGGTAAATCACTTTTTCATTTGTTCTCAAGAAGCCTTAATTCATGTGTTTGAGAACTTGCTGACCTTTTGTTAGCAAATAATTGTGCAAATAATCATTTTCTTTCCTTTTATTGCTCTAAATGTGTCTTATCCACTACCATGGATTATTGAATCTTGTGCTGTTAATCTCTATGCAATTAGAGAGGTCTTCTATTTTTGGGCATTGCCTTTTTCCTGCTTTTTGGCATTATGTTTTTTTCACCCCAATCAGAGTTACGCTTAGCTAGAATAGAAGGAACCAACATTTTGATCGCAGAGGTTGTTCTGTATTTCGAAATCATTCACTCACATGAGTTCCCATTGTTGATGCATTCATGGCTTGAGTATTGAATGTATTTGGTACATCAATTGGTGGTTGCAATAGTTGAGTGTCAATAATTTTTGGCATGCTAGTGTGACAAGTCCAAGGTTTCAACCTTTTGATTTATTCTAAGAAGCAAATTTATATTCTATATAATGTGATTTTGGTGGAGAATCAGAGAAAAATCTACTTTGAGGGGAGTGCGTCATCCACCTAGCGACTTTGTTAGTCACAAAATCTCATTTCTTTGTTTTAGCGAGCCATGCATGATCTTCAACTCCAATATTTTTAGCCCAAAATGTAATAGCTAACCCAAGAAATTTACCTTTTGTAGCTGCAATGAGGGAACCTTATTTCAGACAATTTTAAGAGCATTGCTTAATTTCTACATAGATAGCCTTGTGTCTACTATTGACCACATTTAGGTAATGGCAAATTTATGTGCAATACATGATGTGGCAGCCCTAGATGTTGCTCTCAAGCTATTGTCTACATCTCTCGAGGGAAAAGCATTGGATTGGTTCAAAGGCTTCACACCTTTGTCTATTTCAGACTGGGATTAGTTGGGAAACTTATTGCACGAACAATTCAAGGAGAGGGTGGATAACTTATCATTTATCTTATATCTCACTACAATAAAAAGAGCTGTCATGCCCCTTTTTTTGACTAAAATAATTAATAACATTATTTAAAGTTGGGCATAGTAATTTGTAATTTTGGGGACAGCCTAATAATATTTTATAATTAAAATAAAAGGTGTTTTTAAGCACTAGTACTAAAATAAAAACTATTTCTAAATACTTGAGGAACATTTAGGTCTGTTGACGTGGTTTTTGCGACTACACCAACACAGAATAAAGTCGCCTACAGCTACTCTATCCTCTCTTGAACAAAGTTTCCTGCATGCTAAGATTGCGAGATAGATCATACATTTAACTCCAAGGTTCCTTCAGTGCGAATAGTCTCAGTTGGCTTGATGTGATATTGCTGGTATTTCAAGGGGACTTACACAATTGTTCGACAGTTGACAACAGACAACGGACTAAGGGCTTTCGTGTAATTAAAATGATTTGGCAAGTGAGCACAAATTTCTAATCCTAACCAGAAGTGGACTGAAATTAAATGAGTGTAGGGCCTAAGAAGTTTATGTTCTGTTATATGCAAGATATGTGGAGCTCGACTTCAGCAGACTTCAACCGGATTTCACCTAGCCTCACATCGGACAGCTTCAGCAAAATCGGTGCAATCTTCAGGGGAGTAACGAAGAATATTCAAATTATAATTCGACATACATGTACCATCACAACGATGCATACAAGCATACGAATCACAATCGAAGTTAAGTTTGAAATGATGTCCAGTTGACCACGCAAGGCAAACTCACCGTCAGCGAGTCGCTAGTGGTATGGATAAAGAGAAGCTACGTCGATCAAACACCACAAATCCAAAGTAAACTACTTGCATGAACTGAAAACTACACTACTTTATGCTACTTGAAGTTGAAGGGATGAAGAAATCTTGCTAGCTACTTATAACAAAGATGAATTCACCATTCAATGAAAGATCTTTTATTACAATAGTTGTCGCAACAATCTCTTACAAAGTTTTCAAAGGAAAACTTTCCTTCTTCAAACTACGCTATGCTAAGATATTACAACTAAAGTGCCTCTGCTCTACTCTCTAGTTTGATCTCTAAGCTCTACCTCTACTGAATTACAAATGAGGGGGACTCCCCCTTTTATAGATAGCCCAGTCCAACAGACGGCTCAGATTACAATCGGTTGGATGGCCCAAATTGTGCCACCTCAGCCCTAAACAAGATTCGCCCTAAAAACCGCCATAATGGAGAGTGGGGCAATAAATGAGCAATTAATGTCTACCATCCTTCTAGAAGATTCCCGTTTGTAGACGCGTTCACACTGTTCTTGATCTTCTTCTTGACGTTCTTCAACTTCTTCTTTGTCACTTGAGTTATACTAAGTCTCAACACTTAGCCATTTTCTTGCAACTTTTCTTCCTTCGAGGTTGAAATATCATCTTGGATTACTTTCTTCATCACCTTAAGTCATCACCGCTTGGTCTCGACGTTCCTCCTGCAAAACAAGCAAGGAGAAGAGTATTAGAACACTTCATAATATAAATTCAACTTACATACCAGGATTTTCACGCTCTAACTTCCAAGCATTCATCGCCTTCACTAGCCAACTTTTGCCTTCTTCATGATTCTTCATGCCTTAGCCAAATTTCAACTTCCTAAGGACGCATTTTAGAGATGCATTTTAAGATCATCTTTTGAAGGTGTTAACTTCAACTGCATCTTCTTCAAGAAATTTATTCCACCAGCTGAAGCGTTGACAATTTTGATTTCATTCATCTCCGGCTCAGGAAGATTATCTTCACGAAGAATTTGAGCAAATTCACCCAGGCAGTTCCTTTCAAATTCATTGTCTGGAGGATTTTACCTTGAAAACACATTTTCTTCACATTTGCCTTACAAAATTTTAAAATTTCCCTTAGGAAAATTCATAATTTGAGCACCGATCAAATTCTTCATGCTGAAGGCCCCAACGAACTGTGGAAGACTTCGAAATCCATTCCTCATCGCAAACGTCCAGTACCCAGAAGAAAATTTTCTTCAGAATGTGTCGAATTCATGGGTACACAACGAACAGGTTCATTTAATTTTCTTGAATTTTGAACCTTGGAAAAATAAAATTTTTTAAACAAATTTAATCTCGTTCTTCACATCTGTGAACATTTCTTGTTGCTCTGACTTGAAAATATTTTTGTTGACCCTGTGCAGCTGGCATCATCGGACTCCTTCACTGGCAATCCTACTCGTGCTCTAGGAAATTTCATCACTATACTTGGGCGTATTTCTCCTAAGGAAAATTTCCTTGCCTTAGAAATTTTTTTGAATCACTCAGCACTTTGAAAATTTTGCCTTAGAAAATTTTATTTCATCCTCCTGTGGTGAGAAATTTTTTAATGTTTCAACTCACTTAGAAATTTTTCTTTCTTGAATGCCTTGGGCGCATTTGGCACTTCATGAAGGATATACTTCTCTTAAATTACCCACCTAGCATATTATTTATCACTTGGCAATTTCCAACGCCTTAGTATGTTTCACTTCACACTTCCTACCTTTCCCTCTTGGCGCATTTCACTAGTTATTATTCACTTATCAACTTTACCACGTTTCACTCTATACTCACCTTTTACATGGCGCATACTACATGTACAGGAGAAATAACCTTTACCATGCCTCCTTGTGACCCTTTGACTTCCTTAATTTTGTCTTCACATGCCCTCATTTGGGCGCATTCAAGCATGCATGGAGGATGAAACTCCCAACGTGTTTTGACTTGTTGACTTCTTAGCTTCATGGACGCATTTGATGCCTCTAGGAGGATAAAGCATCTTACTTAAAAACTTTTTTAGCATTTTGCTTGCATGTGAGGGTGCATTTGGCCATAGGAGGTGGATATTTCATACTTAGAAAATTTCTAACTTTCACCAGCTCTTCCTTGGGCGCATTTTAGCTAGGCAGGAGGATTTTCTCAGACTTAGTAATTTTTTCATCACATGCTGGAGATGAGGGCGCATTTAGGGGGGTCTACAGGATGAGATCAACACTTAGAAAATTTCTTGATGCCTCTACCACCTTGGGCGCATTTCCTGGGTGCTACAGGATGAAATTCATGCCTTAGCCATTTTTCCTGACCTCTGCCAGCTTCTCCATGCCCTGCTATTTATAGTAAGTCCCATGATTTTCATACTTCTGAAGCTCGGATTGTTTTGAAATTTTAAACATAGGAGACTTATGACCTTGTCAACCTGTTCACACTGCCATCCTGAGCTGACTTACTAAAAATAGAATATTTCTGAAGGTAGTTGGCTATTTATAGTAAATGTTTGCTTCTGATACCTCCACAACTCCGTTTAATTTGAAATTCGAATGAGGCGCTCCTCACCACGTGACCTGCCTGCTGACATCGGCGCCTGTTGCTAACTTTCTATTTTTAGTCTGTTTTTGAAATGACTTACTATAAATAGTAAGTGCTCCATTTGCCCTCAAATTTTACCAGCGGATAGCTTGAAAGATACTGATCGCGGTGGTATACCTCGGTTTTTGAAAATTCTGACTTTTTACCCCTTTTTTCGAGCCCCGAAGCTGGAAACCCTAATTCATCTTGCATGCATATCAAATGATCTCCGTTTGTTCTCGTTTCTATTGCATTGCGATCAACTCATGATTCTGAAGTGCTGGGAGGCAGCTACCAGGATGCACCTGCTAAAAATAGTAAGTTCCCAAATGAGTGACCATCTCCGTTTGCATGTCACATCATCGCGAAGCTCTCGAAAAACCCATAAAGAATATGTAGACATGCAAAGGAAACCCTGACATGCAAACCCTAAAAATAGCCTCTGAAGGCTGAACTTTGAAAGTTGTTATCTCACTTTGCATGTTACACCATCGCGGAGGTCTCAGAAAACCTAGAAGGAATCATCCGACATGCACCAGAAAACTCTGCATATAAGCCTTGAAATCTACTCTAGAAGCTGGATTGCTAAAAATAGTAGGTGGTCGGTTTCAGCTCAAATTTTGCACGCGAGTAGCTTGATGGGCTCTGAATGCAGTGTGACGATTGAAACTCCAAAAGTGCTGAGAAAACACCCTGAATTGCACACTTACTAAAAATAGTAAGTAGTTGGAATCTGATGAAATTTTAGTGGAAACTTGCTGGAAGCACACTGACCTCAGTGTTAATCACCATTTTCAACTTATTCATCTTGTTTGACCACAGATTGACGAGGAAAGTACAAACCCTAATTTTTCAGACTTGGCCAAATTTCACGTTTAAGCTTGCAGACAGGAATGTCCCCAGAAGGCAGACAGATAGAGAGAGAGAGAGAGACAAAAACCAAAGCCAAAAGACCAGAATGGAGCAAAAATTAGGGGTCCCCATCTTGAATGGGGCGATGTGTGAAAAGGTCACAACAAGATCCAAGGGCCCAAAATGGAAAGATATAAAAGGATGGCACTTGGCTTCAATTAGCATTTTCCACTTTGGACTTCATGATTGAATTTGCATCCAAGGAGGAAAACCTGTAAGAGACCAGGTGTCTCTCAACCCAAAACTTCTGACTGTGAATGCAATTTTTTTGTTTGTTTTTTATTTATTTTTGGTTTTTGCAATATATTGAAAGGATGCAATTTTGCATAAAAGAGATTCTAAAATTTATAGAAAAATAAAGAATACAGATTCTTGAGTGAATCGACTTCTAAACTGATTGCAATGATTTTTATTGGCTTTCTGAATGTTTACAACACTGGAATGATAACATGCAATCAAAAAGGCAACACTAATTAATTTCAATAACCTGGTTTATTTGCAGCCATGAGATAAATAGATGAAAGGCTCGATCTATTTGTGAATCAATGATTTCCCAGCCAAAGATGGACGCCAAATGCTTGAGGTTGATATGTGCCCAAAGTAGAAGTAGAATCGCCTAAAAAAGCAAGGCGTTTTTGTCCAGAAGAAAGAAGACGTCTTCCCAGCTGTGGTACGGCCTGACAACAGCAACAAAGACAGCTGTATACTTCTTGAAATTCGTGTTAGATGATAGATTTGACCAGCCGCCCAAGGAAATCCCTTCTCTGATGTAAATTGACCCAAACTCTAAATATAAACTCCAAAATATGCTCAAATATGACTCCTGTGTGAAGCCACTCTATTGACAAGCTTCAATTGGTATTGCACAATCTCAGTATGTTTGATTCTGAAGAGGGAACGTTCTCCAAAATCCAATGATTTGTAGAAACCCTTGTTTCACAAACCCCAATGCTATCAGAGAGAAAAATAGACATATTAGAATAATCATAACATAATGAGTTCGATTTGTCTTTGTGAAATATATATCTCCTCTCAATAAGTCGACCCCTTCTCAAAAGGCAAATAATGAGCATTTAAAATATTAATTAAATCGCCCTTCTTCTTTTTTACTTAAGCAAAACAATTAAATAATGGCATCCCCTTTTGATGAATAATAAAATACTCATTTAAAATTATTTATCTCTTTATTATAAAGTATTAATACTTTATAATTTGCCATTAAATAATTACTTTAATTTTTTCATTAAAGTGACTTTATATTATAAAGTCAAATTAATAAACTTTTAATAATTATCAAATGCCTCAATAATCACTGTTTGCTCATCAATTCATCAAACTGGGTCGAAACTGAGCTGACCAACTAAACCAGGTGCCCTGCTAGAAATAGCAACTCCTACCTACCTGACTTACTATAAATAGTAAGTGCCTGAAACCGACTCTATAAGTCCCTGCCAAGGCCCAAAACCTGAATCAACTGATGGAGTAGTGTCCCCAAACACTAGATAACTGCCAAAATGACCCTCTAAACACATCTGTCAGCCTACGAGGATCTGAATGATAGGCTAACCCCCTGAATCAACTGTATTGCCTAGGAAGGGGACATTACAAAAAACCATTGTCTATTTTTTGAGGTATAGGAGGATGAAAACTCTTGGATCTCCTTTTCCGGGTTTGGGGACAAAAACCCTCATATCCACCTAGGGCATCTTCACATGAAGGTTGCATTGGAACAAACTTGGGCAAGTTTATGTGAATTTCCAGCAGTTCGGTGATTTGATTTGCAAGCAAATAATTTATCATCAAGGGACCACAATTTCTGCATTTTCAAACTTTATTTCAATTTGATGTTGCTGATTTACTGGAGCACCTGCACTCGTGACAAGTTTGCACCATTTTAAGGACTTTTCCAAGGGTGGCTGTACAAATCGAAGCATTATTGGCTGAGTAACTAGTATATTCAGAGATCACTGTTGGGATGCAGGTTTGGGAGGGTTTGTTACTAGAATTCCAGAGTTATCTTTGCTGCTATTCGCTGAGCTGTCAGTGTTTGATGAGTTGAACCAGTTAGTGGCAGCATCACAGCCTTACCACACCACAATATGAGTAGCAATTCACAGAAGGGACTGTGGCAACCCTACTGCCATTGGGGTTTTGTGAAATATTCCAAGCCAATTTTTTCGATTTTCACAAATTTCAAATTACAATCAATGCACCCGTTAAGGTTAGAAGATAAACCAAAACGTGCTGAAACAACTCTAACCAGAATGTACACTAGGATCCCGATGTGGGCAAGGTGTGAGCATTGGTCAGAGGATCTAAATCAAATTGCTTATGCTGTAACTCTAACCAAGAATGGCGCCGATGATGGCGAGCATATGGTCAGAGGATCTTCTACTCTAATTGTTGAAAGGGAACTCGACACCAAGTATGTGCTACCCAATCCAGAATGGAGTGAGGGGCGACCATATGGCGGAGTGTTACAAGTACAATGCTTGAAAAGAAATGCTGAAAGCTGGAAATACTCAACACCCAGAATGTGCTTGCTAACCCAAATTGGGAGAGTAGCTACCATAGGGCGGAGATTTATCTATTACAAAACAATTTCATAATGAAAGAGAGTATTACAACTCAGATGTGAACAAGACTGAAAATGACTGCCAGTACTACTGTCAGTTTACAAAATAAGAATCGTTTGCCTGCCACGTGCATAGGAATATGAAAGATTGACAGTACCTCAGATAATTGTTTCTTCTTGGCTTGTTCAAGGTTGCCAAACATTAACTTCTCTTAAAGGCCAGATTTATAAGTCTGATTTCACAGATCTGCACTTACAAATGAGTAACCAGCAACTTACAAATTCAAAGAAATGTTCATAACTTCCTCAATAAGCATCCAATTGATATACCATAAAATGCAATGCACTCAGAGGACATAGGCGACCAAGACTGATCCTTAAAACTGATCAAAATACTTCAGATACAATTTGCACGAATCCCAAGACAGTACACAATGGTACGGCCTCAGCAGAAATTCGACCTCTCTCTAAAAATACCAAACTTTGCTAAAAAAATCTGAATCTCTAGCTAATGGTTCGCCCTTGACAGACTGATGAAATGAGACACTACCCAAAACTATATTTTTTGTCTTTTTTGAGATATGAATAAAAATCTAAATCTGCTGTAGCTACAATGCAATTTTGTAAAACCTCTAATATGCAGAAATCAGAAACTAAGAATTACAATGCTGATTACAATGCACAAATTTCAAGGAACTCACAAATTAGACTAAAATCACCACTAGTTGTTGTCTTACAAACAAGAAGCGATGACCGAGCTAGGAGGCCTTCATTCCTCGAAGCAAACCCAGAGCCAAACCGGCAGCATAACAGTACTGTAGTCCAAAGATAAGAAATGATGCTCAAAGTCTTCCTTTTATAAATTTCGGTTGACCTTCTCGAAACCCTAACTCTTTTCCAGAGTCAAAACCCTAATTTCTCCACAGGTGGCGTCCCACTTTTCCAAGCACTTTATCTTTTAATATCATTTAATCTTTCCTTGAAAATGGCATCCACTTTAAGCTTATAATAATCTTTATAAAAAATATAATTAATTCTCTTTAATGAGGCGCCACCCTTAAAGAACACCTTTTAAAAAGACTTAAAGTGAATAAGCTAGGCTAAGGGGGGGTCAACGTTAAATTATAACATTAAAACATGACTTTAATAAAATAGCTCAACTAATCTCTCCAAATGCGCCCCGAAGCCAACAATGAGCAAGCCAACTGATCAAACTGAAGCAGGAAGTCAACCAAGCTGAACCCAACTGAAAAGCTGCTAAAAAAAGAATTTACTAAAAATAGTAAATTCTAGAAAATGCTCAGAATGCCGAAATGAACATACCACTGCGAAGCTCTCTGAAAACCCAGAAAGAATCCGCCATTGAATCCACCAACTCCGAGCAAAGACATCCTTAAAAATAGGAAACCCTAATTTTACCTTCCGACTAGCCTTCGGGTTTCCAGAAAAAGGCCAACGGTCACTGAGAAGATCAGGTTTGAGAAGGGGACATTACATTTTGTGGATGAATAGGAGCTAGTCTCAGGCAGATTACTTCATTCCAGGGTTACTTACAGGTCTGGCCAGCATCATATTGTTTGACTCAAGGCAAATCCGTTGATCATCTATGGGACAGGGAAGGGGTTCGATACCAAGAAGATCTGCCCACAGTTTACCAGCATTCATTATCCAGCCATCAATCTAGTATTTCAGATCTGCTGTATGGTAATCAATTAGTTGGTATCTATCCTATGTAATTTTGAATTTCCCATTTCCAGATCAGTATATTTATATTTGTAAATAGTCCAGTCCTGTGGAGTTAAATAAGCTGAGTTTCCTATATTGTTAGTTCCATTTTGATTGCTTCTGTTGTAAGTCGCTGTAGCTATATATATTTAATATTTATACTATTTCAGTTTGCACAATTTCAAAAAGAAAAAAAATGCAAAATCAGAAAATAGAAAAAATCATATTGGGGACATTACAAGCTTCCACAGAACCCATGCTTGATTTCAACTTCAAATTCAAAAGGACTTGGGAAAGGATACCTGTCGATGTGTGTCCTTTACCAGGTTTTGCATTTCTTTATTATTTGAAAGCTTTTGATTTTGAAATTGCTCTAATGATTAAACTGCTAATTCGTGAAACCCTTCCAGAAGCCTATAGTTTTGTTTTCTGAGCAGAGAAAAATCTTATACAAGCTAGGAAAATTGCCCCTATGCCTGTAGTTTCCTTGCTCCCAAAAGTTTGAAACCCTGTGATTCCCCTCAAGCCATTCATTATGAACAAATAAAAAATTTAAACCCACCCTGCTCCCATCCCACAAAATCGTTTGATCCCAATAAATGGTTGAAATGAAGAATCTTGTTGCAAATTTTTCTAATTTCAAAGGCTTCAAAAGGCAGCTTGCAATCCAAAATTCACCCAGGTAGCTCGTCATCCCAAATCCACCAAGGCCTAATCTAGAAAACTACATTTATGTTCAATTCATTATAATGCACTTCAATCAGCCCAATGCATGCTCTTCTCAAGCTTTAATTTGCCCTGGAATAGAAGATCAACATCTTATGGTGTAGAATAAAATGTTCTTCATATGTGATGTGTGTGCAAAATATGATATTTCTTGCCCAATCGAGAAAAAGGAAGATGTCCAATCAGTTTTTGCAGCAAAGCATGTTCATTCTTTGTTTGCAGAAGATGCAAATTCAAGTGCATCCTTGAATCCTCTAAGGTTTGATTCATTCAAAAGCTTCTCTTTTGCTTTTATGAGGTTGATAAGAGGAGAAAGAGGTTGTTTTGTGGCACAAATATTCCTGTGCAAAAGAAGCAAATAGAATCATTCTCTTCAAATGAAAGCTCAAACATTGAAGAACTTGTTGAGATTGAAGGCTTAGGTGACTTCTTAGCTGCCATGGAGGTTTGGGAATGCTCATATTCATGAGTATCTGTCTCCTTAATAAGAGCTTGCTTGGCAAGATATTCTTTAAGGGCCCTTGGAGGATGATGTTGACTCATTTGAAAAGTTGCCTTGTTTTGTGGAGGATGATTACAGTGGTATGGATTAGAGAGACATTTTCTATCATGTGGGAGAGTGAAGCAAGGACATGTTTGTAATCTCTAAAAGTGTTTTACTCTTTTTGTTGAAGAGGATGTGATTTTAGAGCAAGATTTTGGCCTTGATTTGGAGCTTGTTTAAAAAAATGTTGAAGAGGATATTGCTAATATACTTTTGGATATTGAATTAAGGGATGTGTTTGCTATTTTAAAAGATAGATACACTTTTCTTCTTGAAGTAGGTGATCACATGCATGCCGAATTTTATTATTACTGCATGGAGAGGTCTTGTTTTTAGGTCAGTCACTTGGTATCTTACATCCACAAAGGTATTCCACCAAGGCTCAAAACCTTTTTTGGGAGTGCAGTCAACTTAAAGCCAAATATTAGCATTCTCCAAAACACAGCAATAAAAAATAATGCAACCAGTAGTGTAAAGCTATCAAACATGCTCAATTTGAAGCATGAGCAAGATCTTCATCTCAAAAAAAATCAAGCCCCTACCTAGTAAGTAGCACAAGGAGAGGTGGAGTATAGGAAAGCAAAAAGATATTGCAATGTCAACTCTTGAATTATAGTTGGCAATATAATATTTTAATTTAATGCTAATGTTTTCAATTAAATTTAATATTAACTTAGTGTTAATTAAAATATTATTAAAAGGTGAGACATAAGGTATTTTTTCAAAAAGGTATTAAGTTAATATTTTAAAGTGGGAATTAAATAGGTGACTTGAGTTTTAACTTAAAAGATGGGAAAAAGAGAATTTCAAGAATTCACATGAGAGTTACATTTGGAAAAGGAAAAAAAGCAATTTTGGAACTCACTTTTTATTATGCATGATATTTTTGGAAAAGTGGTTTTTGTTGCTGTTTTTTATGAGACTTTGTGGAGGTGGAATCCTCCATGAAGAATATAATCCTCGGAGTTGAAATAGGCTTCCTGGGTGATTTTCCAGGCAAGAATTGTGCAAGGTGCTAATTTGGTATTTTCAGTGATTTTTTGGTTTTATGACAAAAGATTCAAGGTTTATTTCACTTGGCTAGATACCTTCGCAAGGTAAGCTGGGAATTACAGTAAGAGGAAATACATAGTTTGGACGCTAAGTTCAATATTGTTTGTTGATATTGGCAACGATACTTTATATTGCTTCGTTTATTCTTGAGAGTTGTGTAACATTTAAGGAGAAACTGTAGTCAAAGTTCCGTACTTTTTTCCGTATGATAGTTTGGAAAAGTTGTGTGATATTTAGTGAAGACAAACTTTAATTTTGACTGTTGTGCCAGATTTAAGTTCATGGATTTGCATAGATAATGAAAG
>VDFB02077119.1:0-28733 GCA_007258455.2 Sequoia sempervirens | reverse complement strand
GAATATCTCCTCTTCAATACTACTCTTTCACTTAATTTATCTTCCTTGAATGATCTCCAAATATCTTCATATATCTTCTTGTTCAATTCTTCATGCAATGCTGCTCAACATATACAATCTGCCTTCTTGTCTTACTTCACAAATCTGAAATATATCTTTCCTTTCAAATCTTGTCAAATCTGCTCCAAATTCCTTTACTGATCTGCATATATCCTTTTCACCAATCTACTCTTAGATGATGCATCATATATGCTCTCTTTCAAGTCTGCATTCTACTCTTTTAAATCTGCATATGCAATATTCATGTCTGCTGCTATACACAGAATTTTGTTCTTTAATCAGACTGATTATCATTTTTCACTCTACACACTCACTTCAGAGATCTTCTTTTATTTCCATGTACACACATGCTTGTCTTTTGATGATATAGCATTTATTCCATACTCCACGCCACACACTTTTATATTTCTTAAAATAAATCTGATCTGCACTTCATAGTGCTGCTCTTCCTCCTTTCAATACTCAGAAAGTCTTCATTCGATACTTCTTATATTGATCTTCAGATGATATTCATTTACACTCAACTCTTTTCTCCATCAAATATAATATTCAATGAAATCCATAATTCATTTTCACGTCCTCCTACTCCAACACAGAAAATGTTCAATTAAATGATTTAAATCCCATCACACTCATAGCACTTTACATTCTTCAGATGATATGCATTTTTACTCACGTACACACAGCACTCCCAGCTACTTCTCTTTCACACTCTTTTTATATGTTCTCATACCTCCACGTTAAGGGTGGCATACCTTATTCATATCCTTTGAAGTGAAACGTTGCTTTCTTTAATACATCGATGCCTTTTAGACAGTGTCTTTTCTGACGTGTCTTTTTCATTTTGTCTTTATTCAACTCTAACTGTCTTTTTCCTTTTGTCTATTTCCCACATACTTTTTAGGTGTTAATATTCTTTTAAATTTAAATAAGGAAGTTTGCCACGTTGGGATTTATTTCCTGTTTTTTTTTTATGTTTTTGTCTTATATGGTATTTTTCAATTTCTTCTTTTGTCTCATTTGCTGATTGCTTTTGTATTCAGATTTCTGAGTCAATCCTTTCTTCTTTTATTCTAAATCTGTTCATTTCTGAAACTGCAGATTAGCAACATATAAAATCACTTTATATTTTCCAGCAATTGCCTTTAATATTGTCATCAATCTGATATGATCGATTCTTTAAGATACTGATGCTTGCATATCTGTTTATGCTCTTCAAGGAACTGCACATGAATTCTTCATAAGGCTGTTCTAAAATAACATTGATCTGATTTCTTTTTCTTTTCTGATCTGCATACTTATACTGTTCATGATCTGCATACTTATATAAGCCTGTATAAGCCTGTCCATTGATTAGTGGCTTTTGGCCTTAATCCAATTTTTCCACATTGATGACTCTACCCAATGATCTCGTCTATTCACTTAGACACCAATGACGACTTCCTTGCCAATCGTCCATATGCCTTGACATCAATGACAACTTTGTCTTTTCAACTTTGACATCAATGACAACATTTCCAACACGTCTCCCCTTCATGATACTTGTAAAGATCAGTAATATTAAAGATGGGAGAGATATCAATACCTACTGGAAGGTCAATCTCATAAAAATTGGCTGAAATCTTCCTGAAGACCCTGCAAGGGCCTATCTTCTTCCATTTTAGTTTGTTATATGTTCCTTGTGGGAACCTCTCCTTCCTCAAAGGAATCTCAGACACAATAATTACTGCACTACTAGATAGAAGCTTGAAAAGATAAAACAGGCATCTAGAGAACAAAGGGGAAAGTGGGATATTACTCACTCATGAAACCTTAAAATTATAAAGGTCAATGACATTAAAATACTTTATGAACTGCTTCAAAGGTCTCATTTTGAGATGACATGTAATGATGCTGCCAAAGATAGAGATGGCTTTAGTCACTTAAGAGAAGTGTTGTAAAGGACCATTTTGGCTGTAGGCAAGCATCTTTTTGTGTGCAAGATGCAAATCAAATTGGCACTGACTAAAGTCATCTTTTCTTATTGGTGCTTTCTACAACCGTGAAAGAAGACTTTTACATAACAACCCGACCTTCGGTAAAATTAAAATTTTCATAATTTACATCCTATAAGTATGTAAACGTGTTAATCATGTCATTGCAATAGAATCTTTCTTTTTCTTTATTGACAAAACATGAACAAGTTGCCATATTAATATACAACAAAGATTCCATTTCAATATAATAACTTCACAAGTACATGAAACAAGAATACGTACCTTAACTAACATAGCTCCAATGAGCTTTAGAACAAATAGTAGTAAGAAGGTCCAGGAGTCCGTCCTTTCAAATCTTGGTACATCGGCCGCTTGCTGAGGAGGAGAAACATCACTCGGGCGCTTTTCCGCCAACCACGGACTTATAATGCGGTCCCCCGCACACCTATCGTTAGATAGATGGCCCTCCCTTCAAAGAAGAGATTGGTAGGGTATCCTTTAACGATTACCAACTGAGCATAGTGTTGTGATCCTACAAAGCTAGATTCCGTGCAATCGGCAATTCTCGAACTAGGATGTATTTCGGGATCACGGTGAACTGACAGTGTAGTACTACAACTAAATGGTTCCTTACACTACTTTGGCCAAAGTATTATCATTCAGTACTTCGAATGAAAGTCATTTATCATATGCACTACTCAGGGCCGATTTGCATTAAGGCTTTCTTACACTATGCGTAGGTTGGTCTATCGGGGTAATTCGTACCCTAGACTTCCTACAACAAACTAACTACTAGAATGGTGAACAATTTAACAAGTACTCACAACTATCTCCCTTATACGGGACTTTCTCATCCTAGGAGCTTTTAATAACTTGACTAAGTTAATCTTCAACTAGTTGTGATCGGTAACCTATTAAATACCCTCATTTCATTCCTTAGTATTTAAATAGCTATATGCAAACATACACTCCTTATATGGAGTCAATACAAATAATTGCAATTTTCTCTTCAATAGATCAGTAAATCCGTCTACTGATTAATATAATTTACTCTTCAATGGAACAATAAATCCGTTTACTAATTAATGCAAGAGTTATTAGTATAGAACATGAGTTAGCCTTCCTATTTCACAAATTTTCCACTTGTTTAATGGTTCAACAACATTTCTATAATTAGGGCAATCCTCTAGAAATCCTTTCCAAGTATACCATAAAGAACGACCTTCCTTTCCTATTATGTTTCAATGAAAGTGGACTTTATTTGTAAACTCTTCTAGACCAAAGAAGAATAGCAACTTCATGAAAAAGGTAAAAGAGTTAACATGCCTGACAAGAGCTTTCCACAGGTGTTGATCTAGTGAGAATTTGCTACACCTATAGCCTCCAGCCAAAAGACTTCTTAGCAGATTAAAAGCTCACTCTACGAAGGATGAACACTCTGAATTTGCTCACAGAATTGCTAAATGCTCTCAAAAACTCACTTAGCAGAATAATTCTCACTCTCAGCAAATTAACACTCAGAAATACTTGACATGAGACTAAACCCGAATTCCAGAATTGTGTGTTATAGAATGAACAGGGACGGCTCAAAATACTAAACTCAGAATTGCTCAAGTGATGTGTTTCATGAAAGGAAGGCGTGTATATTTATATACCCGAATTGCAACCGTTTTCCCTTTAAGAAGGCATGCAGATTGACACCAAGTGCCCAGAATTTCTCAAAAAGACACTTGGCGAGTTCATAAACCCTAAGTCATCTCTTCAATAGTGATTCGACTTCTTATTATGCCAGCAAATTAAGAATTCTTCAACTCTCACATGGCGGATTGAAAGCTCAAGGCATCTACCGATTTTTAGGTTAATTCCAAGCAAATAGTTTGAAAAATTCGTTCCAGATGAGAGTTCAAGATTTATGATGTTCCCACGTTGCTATTTTCGGCCTAAAGATCAGTATATGCGTTATTTTGCAGACCAAGTTGCGGCCCAGGCGCGAACCAGACCCGCGCGACTTTCTCACGTGTTTTTATCCTGCGCGCGTCTTTCTCACGCGATTATAATGTTTTTCTTCTTTTTCAAATGTTCATTCAAAATGAATTTCAATCTCTCTTATTTTTGCGTTTTTCCTTCCGCAATTTCACGTGAAAGACTTTCTTCAAATTTTACCTTTTAAATTACATTCGATTTTACACTTTAAAGTATTTTCTACTTCAAATATTTAATTCTCAATGTTTCGATTTTCTATTTAAATCAAATCAAACATTTCCTTTGTATTTAAATAATCACCTTATATATTTATACATAAATATATAAATAAATCCCTTAGACAAAATATAGTTCCTTTATTTATTTAATTATAAAATACTATTATAGTCTTTAAATATATTAATACATAAATATTTAAATACCCGAGTATTTTAAATATTTATATTTAATATAACTATATAATCGTTAATATTTAATTTCTTAAATATATATTTTAACAAATATATAAACATATCGTGAGCCAGTCAGCAACCCGATATTTATATATATACGTAAAGTCAATAGGGAATAATAATATAATATTATTATTAGTATCTATTTCTCTATATGCAGTGTACACATAAATGTATGTATATCATGTCATTACGTACATATGGGCATATCCATCTGCCGAGTCATATGTATGTTTTTGACATGTATATTCATATGGATACGCGTACACGTATACACATACTCACTTGACCCTTTAACGTATATCCATTCACGTTTTTCCAAATCATGGTCAAAGCATAGTAAGTCAAACAAATAAGTAATCATCACTTTTCAAAGCATAAAGAAGTAAACATAACTCCAAGCCTAAGGATGACTTATCTAGACCAACATAACTGACTTGGTTTCTCAGAACCTATACTGACGTGTGTGTATGCTCATTTGGTACTTGTTACTGCTTACCTGACCAAGTTCCTCCCCGAGTGATATCTCTCCTCTGTCCGGAGGATCAATCTTCATACCTGCACACCATGACATGACATCGGCAGTCATATGCTCATAACAAAGCAGAATACATGAAACATTTCAAAAGTTAGATTATTCATAAATCAATAACCTTCTATTCTCCTTTATGCAGTATTTCACCAAGAATAACATCAAATGAAACAACATTCATATTGAAAACAAGGTACAAGCATCATTAATTTACCTTCAGAATTCACATTTACTCTATCTAGTAATGGTAAATTGTAACGCCACACCAATGACGACTTCCTTGCCAATCGTCCATATGCCTTGACATCAATGACAACTTTGTCTTTTCAACTTTGACATCAATGACAACATTTCCAACACGTCTCCCCTTCATGATACTTGTAAAGATCAGTAATATTAAAGATGGGAGAGATATCAATACCTACTGGAAGGTCAATCTCATAAAAATTGGCTGAAATCTTCCTGAAGACCCTGCAAGGGCCTATCTTCTTCCATTTTAGTTTGTTATATGTTCCTTGTGGGAACCTCTCCTTCCTCAAAGGAATCTCAGACACAATAATTACTGCACTACTAGATAGAAGCTTGAAAAGATAAAACAGGCATCTAGAGAACAAAGGGGAAAGTGGGATATTACTCACTCATGAAACCTTAAAATTATAAAGGTCAATGACATTAAAATACTTTATGAACTGCTTCAAAGGTCTCATTTTGAGATGACATGTAATGATGCTGCCAAAGATAGAGATGGCTTTAGTCACTTAAGAGAAGTGTTCTAAAGGACCATTTTGGCTGTAGGCAAGCATCTTTTGTGTGCAAGATGCAAATCAAATTGGCAATTGACTACAAGTCATCTTTCTTATATTGGTGCTTTCCACAACCAGAAAGAAGACTTTACATATACTGCATTGTTGTTTGGACCCCTGTTTTTTGTTTATCTGTAATCAACTTGTTAAAAACCTGAAGGTTGTAACAAAAATTGCAGCTTTCTCATTTATATTTGAAAAATCAAATAAAATTCCAGTATTGTTTCCTATTTTGAGGATTTTTTCATGACTCTGATTTGGTATTTTCTGTGTACTTCTTGGTCATGAGCCATAGTTGGTCCCATATAGGTGATTCTAAGCTGGTAGCTTCTTTGAAAATGGTCTTTGAAGAAATTATTTTAGTATTGCAGGAGAGGCAAGCCTTATTCTAGCTACACAACAAACTGCTCTCTAGTTTCTAGTATCCCTTGTATTTTTATTAACACAGATTGGCCTCCTATGAGTTTAGTAGTTGCATTAGTGATCTGTAATCAGGATGGAT
Organism: Sequoia sempervirens; assembly: GCA_007258455.2. Taxonomy (NCBI): domain Eukaryota; kingdom Viridiplantae; phylum Streptophyta; class Pinopsida; order Cupressales; family Cupressaceae; genus Sequoia; species Sequoia sempervirens. The sequence goes on along the minus strand of VDFB02077119.1, from coordinate 22,425 downwards.
ATTTCATTCCTTGAACTATCAAGGCAAATCCTAAATATTCCGAGCAAGAAAAGACTGATAAATTTGCCATTTTTAGAAGTAAAACTTACCCATGACTGTAAGAGTGCTAGAAATGAAGTTCTCATCAAAGCAGCATTAAGGAAATTAGTAAATGGTAAGAAGAGAGCAAAACTGGCATGAAAATTATGAACACCACAAGATTGACATGGATAAATCATAAAACCAATGTGGGTGAAAACTCCAGAAGAGTGGGATTGAATCCCCACAGGTCACTACCTCCAAATGTTGATTACAAAGTTTACTGTCTCTTTGAGGCTTCCATGGACATTTACAACAAAAACTGATAGCCAAGAACGTAGAACCATATAAAGCTATTACCCTCAGATCTACCAACTGCAATAACACTCATACAAACTCAGACTGCCCTCAAATGCACATTTACAGCCCAAAAGATGGAAGGGACCCCCTTCTACAAGTCATAGGAAGATTGTTGTAGCTTCCTCTTCAGCTAGAGAAAATTTTGGAAGAGGCTAGACATCGCCAGAATCTCCCAGTAATGCTCATTTCTTCTTTCTTGAATCCGCCTGAAAAAACTGACTGTAGATGACAGATTCAACCTTGGTCAAACATGTTGCCTGCAAATCTGTTTGTTGCTGACATAGTTGACTGCAGTTGAACCTACCAGTATGGCACTTTCTTAGCTGTTGGGAAGAGCCCTTAGGTGTCTGGATTACCCATGTGGCTTCCCTTCAACTAGTCTTTACTATTTTCTCCTATGAACCCAATCTTCGTCTTATCTCTTTCAAAATAAGTGTCATCTTCATGCATCATACACAAGGAATGAGTTAGAAAATGACTTTAATGAGATTGTTGGTCCTTGAAACCAGTGCCTGATGCATTTTTTATTAATAAGATATGTTGGCCTACTTGTACAGATGCTGCTAGTTGACTCGCCATCCATGGCTAGTCGTGGATGATATGCTAGATAATTTAGGACTACATATACTTTGCATTGCATGGTTCTTTTTATTTACTGTATTTTGACATCCAACTAGAGAATCCTGAGTTGAAGTCATGTGCAGGTGAATGCTGTTGAGTTACTGATCCAAGGAATACTCCACTCAAAAAGGTGGGGTAAGCTAGTGTATGTGTTTTTTGAGATTTTCTTCTGGTCTCTTATTGCAGGCTTACTGCACATGAAAGGAATCTATATAAAGTTGTAATATAAATAATGTTATGATAAGTCATATTTGTATCATCTTTACCTCATTATTTTTTTGTTCTTCTCTTTAGAATGGTAGAATGGAATTGGATACAATCTGCATTTAAAATATTTGACAAGGTTTTCTGTTGTAGCAGCTCAGTTTTTCTTTTTATGCTTGAATAGTGGTGGTACTATTGCCACCCTGCATGGTCCTCAATACAGCTGTCTTGGAGTTTGCTTCCTTAAAAAAAACGTTACCATATCAATCTCTCCAACATAAAAGCATGTAGGGATGATGATAATGCATTTATTGCCTCTAAATTATCTAGGAGTTAATCAAGTGAATTTTGAAGTTAATATGAGATCTTTCTTTCAATAATTAATTGAATAGCTTTATTATTATTTAATTTATTATTGAGAGTCTTGTGACTAACTAAGACCTTGTCTAGATTCATTGAACCTAGACGCTTCCCAAAAGTCTAACTTTGCATCTCATCCATCCCTTCCATACTTTATTTAATTAATTTGCTTAGATGGGGAAAATGATTAATGAATTAAATAAGTATAATTTATTTAATTAACTAGGTTTGAGGAAAAATCGATTATTTAATTAAATAAATAAGTATAATTTATTTAATTAACTAGGCAAATAAGATGAATGGGTGATGAAATGTGATGTTAGCTAATAGAGGTGTCTACAATTGCAAAGCACATCAAAATAGGTGTGCTCAATTTTTCCGAGGGATCTACTTGGAAAATTGGAACATGAGTTATAGATAGATATTGAGACAATAGAACAGTCTCACTCTTTTTTCCAACTTAACTCTTCAACCTCTATAGGTGGTTCTATGAAAACAAGGGCTAATCAATGTATGTGATTACACCATCGATATGTACATTAATTAAAGCATCCAAAATTACCGTCTTTGAACCTCACTTGCAAAAATATCATATTCAATGTCAAAAACTTTAGGAAATTTTGATCAACAAAAGAATCCAACTCTCAAAAGAAACTTGTGATAGTTTGGAAAGCAATAAAGTCTAAAGAATGTATTATTTCTTTGCTTAGAGTATGATAAGCATAGACCATATGAGTACAAGAAGAGAACTAAAGAATCTCATGAGCAACAACTATGCTAAAAAGTTTATGTTTCTCATATCTAATACACCATGGTAAATTAATAATGATGATCAAATACGAATAATAGGATGAATGAGCCCCTCCATGTGTTCCAAATACAAAAGAAATTAAGAAACAATTTATCATCTCTTTGTCAAATGCTCTTATGATTATACTATTTGGGAAACATAGTGTGAGCAATATTATGCGCTTAATAAAAATATATGGTGGAAAGAATAGTTTTCATGATTTTTTTTCTCATTTTCTCAATGATAGCCACCACCCAACTTTTCATAAACATAAAATTCCATAAATTCTACTAATAAATCAACTAGGTATAATCTCTTAAGGAAATTGCAATGACAAAACCAATAAAAAGGAAGTTTAGGGAATAATGTGATAATATGCAAATAGAACTATTAGCAAGCAAAACTTCTTTGCCAAAAATAAGAAAACGGCTACCACCTCAATATGGAAAAAAATGTTTAAAATTTTCACAAGTGTGAAGGAATGGAGCAAAGGTTATGGCTATTGAAGGAAAGAGCTTCAATTTGTAGGTCTATGGAGTCACCTTTGGCCCCCAAAAGCCTCAAGTTACAAGTTCAAGACAATTGGATATGAACATGAATAATTAAAATCCTAATGATGCCCAAGGGTTGTTTCATGGCAATCTTAGACTTGAAGCCCAATAAATTTGGCCTCTTTATAAAAGCATTGATCTCTTTCATTCGACACATCTAAAGATTTGTCAAGCACTATCCTCTTATGGATTCATCTCACATTACTACTAGGTGAATATTGCTAGTAGACACCATTGAAGAAAAGTAGAGTAATATGAAAATACATCATTGTATCTAAAATAACTAAAAGTCTAAGAGAAATAAACAATACCTAGATGTTTGTGAATATATTTCTAGTCAAGCCTCTTCTAGACAAGCTCATATTGGACTTTAAAGGAATAGAAGGGAGACCCTAGACTATGAAAACATTCCCTTCATTAGTGGTTAGATGGGGAGAATATGCTCACATCAAGAAAACTAAGAAATAGTAGATCCAAAGGAGGAAAACCCAAAGTCAAGAACGAGGTAAAAAGAGCACAATGCAACAAAAACTTGTAAAATAACAAATCCATCAAAGTTGAACATTAGAAAGCAAGTTCAACAAAACCTAAATCAAGAAATGAAAGGAAAGCCTAAAGCAATCAAATCAAATTCAACTCAAATAATTTGGCATCCTTCAATATGATGGAATACATGGAACAACACAACAAAAAAGGCAAGCAAGAGATAAGAGAAATTTGGGAAATAACAATCTCCTAAGTAATGAGCCAAATGAATAAAATACCAGCAAAAATAGAACTTTTCAAGGCATGTGAAGTCCAACAAATACCCCAAATGAGGACAAAAGAGCTCTACAAAAAGATTCCACCTATGATTTGGACATTCAAACACCCATCAAATACATCATGATAGAAAAGTCCAAGATATTATAGCTACTATTGTATAGGGCAATTGAATGTAATGTTTGAATCTTGATGATGAATAAAACATGAATGATCTCGTTATTTAATGAATGAGTCCTGTTTAAATGATGGTTTCATTTGATTGTTACTTCTAAATGATTTAGTTTTGATTAAATGTTGCATACAGTTATGGAATAATGTTAATCTAACTTGTGAGATGTTTTTACCTTGTTATGAGCATATGATTGCCGGTGTCATGTCGTGATGTGCAGGTACGAAGACTGTTCCTCCGGACAGAGGAGAGACATCATTCGGGGAGGAACTTGGTCGGGTAAGCAGTAACGAGTACCAAATGAGCATACACACACGTTCTATAGATTGAGAAAGCCAAGTCTATTTGTCGAGATAACGGTAAGTCATCCATAGGCTTTAGGAGTCTAGTTTACTTCTTTGTGCTTGAGAGATGATTGTTTGTTTATCAGACTTACAGTATTATGTTCATAACGTGAATGGGTCTAAGCGAATAGGTTAAGTAAGTGTGTATATACATGTTTACAGTATACTGAGATATATACGAGTATATATATTGAAAGTATGTGGACCAACTGGCAAAATATATATTTGGCAATAAATATATATATGTATACATATTTATATTTGTTAAATATAAATATATTTATATATAAGTAGTTATATAATAAAAATTATATATAATATTATTATAGTTGTATTAAAATATAAATGTATATTAAATACTTGCGTATTTAAATATTTATATATTTAATATTTAAAAGAACTATAATAATATTTATATAATAAAATATATATAATGAGATTATATTTTACTAAGAGTAAATAAATATAAAAATATATTACTAGGAGTAATTTGGAGAAATTAAATACTACCTTGGGTAATTCTGGAATTGAATTTAACACCTTGGTAAAATTATAAAACGATTTATTTTACTTTGCATAGTAAAAGTCTTTAATTAAAACTTTATTAATGAATTTAGAAATATTTGGTTTTTGATTTAAAATATGAAATCGATACATGACTTGGAGTCAAAATTAATATTTTGTTTTTGAACTATGGAAATCGAAATTTTGAGAGAGTTAAGTATTTCAAACATAAAAATTCTTCATTGAGTTAAATCGAAACATTTGTGAGGAAAAATACGTTTTTAAAAAGAGTCAATCCCGTGGAAATGAAAGAAACGTTTTAATCAGGAAAAATCGCGTGAAAAGCCACGCACAGGAAATAAACGCGTTTGAAACGCACAGCCAGAGAATGAATCGATGAATAATGGCCAACGCTATTTTTAGGGCATCAAAAATGGCGTACGTGGAAGTATGTATCAGGCTCGACCCTTACCAGAATGTATCTTTCAAAACATTTATTTCAAATTTACCTAAATTCTGGAAAACGCCTTGTGCTGTCAAAAATCCGCCATATAAATTGACTTATTCTTCTTTTGCTGGCTCTAAGAAGGTCGAATCACCTGCAAATTGATGACTTAGGGCTAAGGAATCCGCCAAATGTCCTTTTGACTGTTTCTAGGCACTTGTTGTCAATTTACATGCCTTCAAAAAGGGAAAACAGTTGCAATTCGGGCCTATATAATGACGCCCTTTCACTCTTCTCAACTCACCTCTTGCTAAAAACGAGTTTCACAACATTTTGAGAGCTCCCATTTCAATTCATTTAAGTTGCTGTGTATTCTCTATTTGCTGCATTTCCTGTATGCTGAGTGAAATAAGTTCAGTGAGCTTTTACCAGTTTAATTACTGTGTTAAGTTTTCTTTTTAAGATTTGAGTGGAGTGAAGCCATAGACGAATTAATCTTTAATTAGAGGAGTAAAAATTGTGAGGATTGTTTTAATAGCCATTTAATTTGGAAATCTGGAAGTTGCTGAAGAAGACTCGGGGAGAGCTGTGTTGGAGCTTTAAAATCAGGCAAGAGTCTTCCTATTATACAACTTTTGTTAAAGTGTTGTTTATATTTTGCGTCTTGTGTTCATTGTTTTCAATTAGCTTAATAGGAAAGAACCAATTCGACGAATAAAGCAGTGCATTAAAGGAGAAAATGTGTAAAGAATTCAATGATTATGATAAATTGTGAAAAAGGGATTATTTGGGTTAAGAGTTTAAAGGATTAGATTATTTATCTTGCATTAAGGAGAAATAATAGAAAAAGGTAAAAGGGAAGGATTTACTTGCATTTTAAATGGGTATTGCGTGATGTGTATGATCTCTATATACGGAGAATACGTAGATGTACTTATTATCTACTAGGATCGAGATGATGGCAGAATCAAGTGAAGTCTTTTAGCTTAAGTTATTAGGATAACTGAGACAAGTTAAGTACTCCTAGGATAAAGAATTCCTAGTTAGGAGGAATTGATACAAGACTCTTGAATACTGTTTTCATTTCTAGTAGGTTCGTATGATTGTAGGATGTCTGGGATGACGGATTCACCCATTGAAGGACAAACCTATGCGTAGAGTAAGGAAGCCTTAAGTCAAATCGGCCCTGAGTAGTGTTTATGATAGATGACCTTCATTCGAAGTACTGAATGAGAATACTTTGGCCAAAGTAGTGAAAGGTACAACATCCACCTAGATGTGAGATAGTTGAGACTACACTGTCAGTTCATTGTGATCCGAGTACTAGATCGAGATTGTGAAATAGCAAGGTTCTAGTTGAGTAGGACACAGCACTATGCTCAGTTGGTAATCGTTAAAGGATACCCTACCAATCTCTTCTTCAAGGGAGGGCCGCTCATTGCAAATGATCGCGGGGGACCGCATTATAAGTCCGTGGTTGGGAAAAGCCGTGATGTTTCTCCTCCACAAAGGCCGATGTACCAAGATTTGAAAGGACGGACTTTGGACCTTCTTACTTCTATTTGTGCAAAAGCTTACGAGCTATGTATGTAACTGTATTACTTTTAACTCTGATTTATATTTGCAATGAAAATGAAATTCATGTGGAAACATATTGTAACTTGTACATGTTTATCAATAAAGAAAGGAAGAAATTTTATTGTATTATCTTTATTAGATGTTACTTTTACATGTTTTTAGTGAGAATTGGAAAGTTTTTAATTTACTGAAGTCAAAAAAGCAATAATAAATTAATGCAACATAATACCTTATATATGACACTAAATTATCGTTTAGATATCTATCACAACAACATAGATGAAAGTGAAATATGACAATTTCCTAGCTAATCCAAAGAGGATAGTAATGCAAATAAACTAGATTTGAATTAATCAATAGGGAAATAACACAAAACATAAGATATATCTTAGGAAAAATGTAGTATCTAAACACAACCAATGTATTACTATGCCAAGCAACATAACCTACAATGGCAGCAAAGGGAGAAACTCTAGTGTTGTGACTGAAAGAAAAATGAAAGAAAACTATTTAAAGCTTACATTTATTTTTTAAATATAAAGGTGTCAAAATTTAAAAATATATTAATAGATATAAATGAAGCTATTACAAATAACATATACGTATTTAATATTTACAACACTTTTCAAATAAAAATAAAAATAAAAGAATATAATGAATGGTGACTTTTAGAAAGTTACATACAAAGGTAAAACAATTTTATTACCAAAATTTTAGTTCTTCAAAAGAAAAGTAAAGTAAACAATGTAGATAAAATAAAATAATTGTTAAGTAAATAAAAAATAATGTTTTTTCATCAATTTAGTTATCTACTTGTGTATTTATAGTAGTTTGAACAAATATTAACATTTAATATTCATAAAAATTAAAAAATTAAAAAAAAAAAAACTCATTAAAAGAATCATTTATTTTTAGTGAACCATAAATTCTTATTGTGTATCCTATCATTTTAGTTTCCTTTTTTTGAATATTTACACTTTTTATTAAAAACCTCTTATTTAAAAAAATACCTATGTACTTAATAAGTTAAGATATGAAGTAATTATTTTGTTTTGTTTTCATTTATCTTTGTTGAAATTATAGGAAAAATAACTCTTTAAGTAAAATAATAGTAATTGGAAAAGTTATTTATTTTTTCGGACCAATAAATATCAGTCTCGAGATGCCTATCTAACTTATGTCATTAATTTAATATATGCATGTAGAGAGTGATATATATATATACTAGTTTAATAAGTGTTATAATTAAATAGTAAAGCCTTAGTGCTCCACAAAAGATCGATGATTTACATTGAGAGGAATTTTGATAACCATGCTTAAAAAATGAAATACAAATTCTCCATCCCAAGCCCTCAATATATAGGTTGAGGCCTAGAAAACCATTTGTGGTTTATCAAAACCACAAGTCCAAAATTCATGCCCAAATTTAGGTCAAAATTCCAATGCTTCTCACTTGTGTGTAGCACCCAATGATAGAAGGAAGCATTTCCTCACATGGAGTTCATTACTTCACGTTTCTTTGGGGAGCTACATGGACCACTTTTCTCTCCTATGGGGGGAATATTCATTGTATATTGTGCTAAAAGTAGTTCTTGGGGGGTCATGAGAAGTTCTCCATCTATCACTTATCTTCTTCACTTGTACATTTCACTGCATTTGCATCATTTCTCTTTTGGTGAGGAGTTTTATGTAATGTCCCCATTTTTCTAAATAGTGATAGAAATTGATATTTAACTTATTTTATTCTCATAAGCTAAATAATGGAGTTATAAGGGAATAATAATTAAATTGATTATTTTAAAGTTGTCTATTTTAAATAAATATCAAAAGGACAACTTCATTTTAATTAATTTAATTGACTAAAATAAAAAATAACAATAAATAGTAAAAAGTCACTATTAAATTTTTTTGCTCACTTTATTAAATAATTTTGTTAAGTCGGGCCACCCACTTGGAGGTTAAAAGGTAGGAAATTAAAATTAAAATAATAATAATAATTTATTCTTGTGTGGTTGCCCAAGGAGGAAAATAATTAATATTTGTTTCAAATATTTAATTTGGATGTTGATTGACTGTTTTGGAGGAGAAATAATTTTAAAATAAAAGAGAAATATTTTATCTAGGTTGGCTATGGGTGAGAGGAGGAAACTTGTATAAATACAAGTGCTTGGGAGACATTTGATCATCATATTGAGCATAATTCATTTCTGATTGAGTTTTTCTCTTTTGGCTACAACAAAATTTGAGCATAGGACCAAGGACGAAAACCCTTCCAAGGTGAGTTAGATGAAAACCTAGCTCATATGTGCGTGATTTCATGATGGGGATCAATTTGTGCTTCATTGTTATTCATTGGAAAAGAGGAGCATATTTCTTTATTTGGGTATTTAGACTAGATTTGAAGGAGGGCTTATTGGCAAGTTTTTGGAGGCATATCAACTAGGGTTTCATCTTTCAGTTTGAGCACCACACTTTGGAGGTGCCTTTTTATCATTCAAAGGTCAAATTTGTATGTAAATTGGTATGTAAAAGCCCCATTGTTACACCCCAAATTGTGAAGTTACTATTTACTATTAGTAGATAGGGTAAATGTGAATGTAATATGAATTCTAGAGATGAATTAATGATGCTTGTACCTTATTTTCAATATGAATGTTATCTCACTTGTTTTCATTTGATGTTATCTCAATTGATGTTATTCATGGTGAAATACTGCATAAAGCAGAACAGATGGTTATTAAATTGTGAATATTCTAACTTTTGAAATGTTTATGTATACTGCTTATGAACATATGACTTCTGAAAGCGTGTGCCAATGGATGCAGGTATATGAACCATTGCTCCAGGGGGAGGGGAAGTATCACTCGGGAGAGGAGCTTGGTCGGGTAACCAGTAAAGTAAACTATCTGAGCATACACACACTCCACCTTAGATTGAGTGAACTGAGTCAACTTTGTGTGGGTTATAAGTAAGTCATCTGTAGCTTATATGTTTGTATTAGGAGTCTTGTCTATTTCTGTATGCTTTTATAAGTAATGTTTATCCATGTACCTGTCTTATGATATTACAATCATTATGATGGTAACATAAATGGATGTAAGTAAATAGGAAGTGGACATATATACATGTATATAGTATATGCACGTATCTATATGTATATACATATCGATACAGGCATATGTTGGCAAATGGATATGCTCATACTGATGCACCGATATGGTATACCTACACATACGTGCACATAGAGGAATATATATAGACATATATATATATATATATATGCACGTATCCAGTATTATGTGGATATTAATAACATCATTACTATTGCCTCCTAAATTTGCATATATATATATATAGATATATAATAAAATATATAATTGATATTTTCTATTCTTCAATGGAAATTGAATTATTAAATATTTATCTTTCAAACTATGGAAATCGAATTATTTCCAAATCAAAAGGATTTAAACTATGGAAATCGAAATATTATGAAATCAAAATATTTACGAAAATCTTTATCAAACATTTGAATCAGAATTAAAATCCAACGCTGAAGAAGTCGCGCCTGGTAAATGCGCACAAAAGTTAAACGTTTTTTACAAAGTCCTTGGCATTGAAATAAATCCAACGCAACCTGGAAAAGAGGCAAGGTGTGTACATTTTAAACAATGACCATTTCTCTGATATCTCCTAAATCCACCATTTTTGAAGAACTAGTGCCACATCTAATAAATGTTCTTGTAGGTGTCGATTGGCACAATTTCACCATGTGCCTTTGAAATTTTCTTTCCAGTGTTGGTGCAAAATGAAGGTCAACTCACCATGTTGAAACTGAGTAAGGGAGAGAAATTGCACCACATACTGGTTTGATTATTTCATATTTTTGTGGTGGAAAACCACATGCCATTAGAAAAGGAAATCGTTGGGCTGGGGTTCTATAAATAGTCGCCCCATTCTTCATTGGTTACATTCATTCACTCTTGATTTGAGAATTCACTCATTGCTTAGTATTCACCTTCATACGAGATTTCAGTGATAATTGTTCATTGTTCTCCTTTTTCATATTCAAACTTATTCACTCATTCATACCACTAGCCTATGATGTTTGCTATATGCATATTTTTATCTAAGTAACATTATCAACAGTTATTCATCAGATTTTTGAGTTTCATTATCTACAGACAATCTTCATATATCTAAGTGTCATTAGTATTCATCAGCCTTGACATTTTTGTGAGATTGCTTACATTGAAGTGAAATGTATTCTACCAAGGGAATACGTTAGTTCTACTACTGTTTTCTGAGAGTGGAAAAAGGAGAAATTCTATGAGGATATCATCATCATTTGGAGAAACTGGAAATTGGATTGAGCTAGAAGTAAAGGCAGCTCTACCTTCAATTTGGGAAAAGCATTCACAGGCATGGGATATTCTTCTACTATTATTTTATTAAGACTTCTATGTTGTTTGAAAAGTATTACTATTTGTGCATAGGAAGAATAAATGTTGTTTTTTAGAAAAAGGAAAAATGAAGCAATTCTAGCTATATTTTACATGCTTGTAATAATCTCCATAATAGGAGGATGTTGTTTGCTTAGATATTAATATAATAGGCTTGATTAAGTGCAAGAGTCATTGAGGTACACTAGCTAAGTTATTAAGTTAACTAGGAAAGCTTGTGTTTACTCCTAGGAGAAGGCTTAGTATACTTTTGTAAGTAGATTGTTTGAAGGTAGGTTATTTGGGATGATGGACTATCCATTGAAGGATATACCTAGCTTGTATAATTTACTTAGTAGACTAGATTGTATGAAGGTAGGTTATCTGGGATGACAGACTATCCATTGAAGGATATACCTAGCTTGTATAATTTACCTAGTAGACTAGATTGTTGTAGGTTAGTCTGGGATGACAAATTATCTAGTGAAGGACCACACCTATGCGTAGTGTAAGATAGCCCTAAGTCAAATTGGCCCTAAGTAGTGTATGTGATAGATGACTCTCAGTCGTTTACCGAATTAAAACACTTTGGCCAAAGTAGTGCAACGTACAAGGCTCCACTTAGATTGTGTGATGCTCGAGACTACACTGTCAGTTCACCGTGATCCTTTATGCATGCTAGTTCGGGATTGTGAAATAGCAAGTTCTAGTTATGTAGGACACAACACTATGCTCAATTGGGTTGTCGTTATATTATACTCTACCAATCTCTTCATTCAAAGGGAAGGGCCATCTACTGAATGGTAGATGTGCAAGGGACTGCATTAAGAGTCTGGGGTTGGCAGAAAAGTGTTCAAGTGATGCTTCTCCACAGCAGGCAACAAAAGACACCAAGATTTGAAAGGAAAGGAACCTAGACTGTCTCACTACTATTTGTTCAAAAGCTCCATGAGCTATGTATGTAATTATATGCTTCTGTACTCTGATGTTTATTGAAAAGAAAAAGTATTTCATGTTGAAATATGTTGCAACTGTATTTGAGTTATCAATAAAAGAAAAGAAAAATTTTATTGCAATGGCTTTGTTACTCATTATCTTTACTTGTTGATGTAAAATTAAGAATTTTTTACATTACGTAAGGGCTAGGTCGTCACACCTATGTTTATAGCAGGTCATAATTGGGCAAGTTTGGCATGTTTGTGTTGGAAGATGAATTACTCTGACAAGGGGGGGTGAATCAGAGTAATGTACAATTTTTCAAACTTTTGACTTCAAGAGAAAATCACACAATAACCTTGAGACAACTTTATGAACCCTCTTAAAATTGCAAGGTGAATTCTAACACATCAAAGACTTTTAGCAGAATGACAAATTGATAAAAGACTTACATAACAATGTCAAAGCATGATATTGACTATTCATATAAACTTGATTGAACAATTCCTTTTAATGCTTTATTTCCACAAGACTTCAAGTATACTTTGAACACTTTTATAACATAATGAAATGTTTAGTCAAGTATCAGAGCATTACATAAATTTTAATGACAAATGCCAGAATGAAAACATTAACACTTAAGCACATGGGCTGAAACACAAATGCACAGATTTCACCACATAACACATTATTTTCCTGAGTGGAAAAACCCTCTTGGGGTATAAAAAATCACTCGAATAATTCCTTTTATTATTAGAGCACCAAACCTTTACAGTTTAGGAGCACCAACTCCTTTTATCAATTCTGAATAATATCAATGATTTAGAGGGTTTCTCTATTTCAATAAAACCTTTTACAAAACCTGACCGGTATACACAATACCTTAAGAATTCAAAAGAAAATTAGAATCCTTAAAATATTAGGTATAGCAGTACTGCCTCTCAAAGATTTTCAATATTTCAAATACATATAATCAGATTGGCTTAAAAGTTGTCTCTATTTTTCTTCTATCACACCATACTGGTTTGAAGACCTTTGAATGTATATATATATGCACAGAAATAATGTCAAATTGATTTCCAACTGTCTTTCTTATAACTGATTTTCAAGTCTACGAATGCCATTAGGATTTCCAAACAACCCTTTACAATGATAGCATTTTTTTCTTTTCAAAACAATAATAATTTTGTTTTTCCTTTCAAATCTTTCTATATCCAAGCAATGGTTAAAAGCCATGCTTATCAATGTAAACTTGTGTAAATCACTGAGACTCTCGAGCTCAAACTCGAGTAATAAAAAAAATTGAAATGCAGTTATTTACAACTGCTTTTATATTTTCTTTTCAAACCAAGCTTTTAAAAGAATATTGAACATATTTACCATTTTTCGAAATGTTGAATTAGAAAAGAAAGAATGAGAGCAAACTGAAAAACATTTTGCAATCTTCTTGTAATCTTCATTTTGAAATGACAACGATATTGTCAAGATTTACCTTATTTTATGTCAGTTAGATGTCAAACAAAAAATTCAAGAATACCTTCATTTCCAGCTGCGAGACAAACAACTACCTTGCAATTCCTTCCTTCACTTCAGCTAACTCGAACAAGAATACATCAAAGTCTCAAAATTGACTATGCAAATTTTGGATGGCAGCTAGGGTTTCACCTTCAAAAGAATGATAATTACAAACTCGTTTTTCCCTATTCCAAATACCAAATCCAAGTGTATAATGATTTCAAATCCAAACAAAATAATATTCTATATCATTTGAAATCCGTGTGATGTCAACAACACAAATGATAACTTTATTATTGATGTCAACACATGAGTCACTATCCATGTGACATGTTTACCACATGAAGCCATAATGCACTTTGACTGACAATTCATCAAGTGTAAATGCCACATAATGAATCAATGAATCCCACTGTCACAATAACAAACCATGTGAAACACAAGAAGCCCGATACCATGCTATGTGAGATTCAATACAATGTCATCGCCATGTTAAACATAAAAAAGCCCAATACAATATCACTTTAAACATTGTTGCCAAATAAACATTTAGCCCAATGATAATTTAATATCATATGCAAAATGTGAAGGGCTCGATCAATAATGGAAGACCAATGCTAAGCCAAAGTCCAAGTATTCACCTTTGTGTATCAACCAAGATGTATAAGAATGTGTGCTAGAAAACTTCACACAAGGTGAAGCACATCTTTTTAAATACCTTGTGAATACAAACAAATCTTATAGCTGAATTTCAACATTACCCTCATCTGTGTATGCCTTATCAATGCCATGTAATCACTGAAATCTGAACATACCAATGTAAGTACCAACCAATATCATTGAACCATAACAAAAATTGAATAATGCAAGAGTATCCAAACTAAACTGAGATCATTATAAATACAACTGAACATACTACTGAAGATATCATCAGATGTAAACCAACCAACAAATGCATAACTACAACCAACACAACAATGCAAACCATCTGTGTATCATGTATTACCTAAGCCAATCAATATGTACCAAAAGCTGAAATCTGAGACCATGTAAATCAACTGTGATCAATATCAATATCACCAAAGCCCGTTTTGACATCAAGGACAACCAATCACAATAATCAACTGAAAGCCAACATTTTTCCCATGATATTTTGATGTATTTGAAGGATTCACATTTCTGAAATTATAGCAACATATTCTTGATGACTTTCCTGTCATTTTGATCATATTTTGGTATTGAATCATTGTGTAATTCATTGTATAATCCAATTATGATGTTGGCACATGCAATGGCATGATTATTATGATGTTTTTGGGCATGTTAGTGGTTGTTATAAGTGTTTTTAGAATTGTAGAAACTAGGGTTTTAATCAAATTTGAAAATAAAAAAATTAGGGTTAAAAAATTAGAATCCTAAATCAGAAAATGGCAAATATCTTGTGTGGGATATTACAATGGTATCAGAGCCTTGATTTTGCCAACCAGAAAGGTTTAGAGTGTTCATATGCAACCACACGAAGTTGGACCACATAGGTACTATACCTGTAGCAGAGTAGATCAACAAGGTAATACAGAAGAAGAGAATCCATTTGTAGGTACCCAACAGGAAATGGAGAGGTAGAAGTGGAAGTCCTAGGAGACATTATCAACAAAACATAGAAGACTTCTTGCACACTTTTTCCCAACAACAACAACAAATGTTGCAAGCTTTTCAACAAAAATTAGTTGCAACGATTGGATAGTTGAGGGTAGATCAACATACTCCAAGGGAGAACAGTTGTACAAGGAATACCAATACATGTAGAAAAACTACTAATGTGGGTAGAACAATTACTACAGTGTCAGATAGACCTTTCTATCCTACATTCCTACCTAGAGAGGAAGAAGATGAAGAAGTGTCAACAAAAGAAGAGGAGCCACCCAATGAGTTTGTTATCATTCATAATGAGTACCACTCCCTTCTAGAACAAGTTAGAGAATATTTGTCTTTCAATCAATACACAAGACAGAGAAAAGAAAGGAGGAAACCAAGGGTTCGTCAAAGACTAAGAAACAACACAAGGAATTCAAGCAAGCATTGAGCAAGCTTACCCTTCCTAACTTTGATGGCAGTGGGAAGACTATTGCACGAGCTTGGATTCACAAGCTAGATACATTTCTAACTCTCAAGGCCATGAAGGAGGACGAAGCAATTAAGTTTGCAACCATGCATCTTGAGGGTATAGCATATGATTGGTGGCATCATGGATTGGTGACGCATAATCATTCATTGATACACTCCTATGATGAATTCAACAATAAGCTCATTACTCAGTTTGATACGAAGGATGTGGAGGTATACTATAGAGAGTTGGCCCAAATGAAACAAGTGGGGCATGTTGATTCACACATTAATGAATTTCAAAAGGTTGTGGTTACAGTCCCTGATATGACAGAAAAGAGAGTGGTCATGTTGTTTGTAGAGGGATTAAATGACAGGTTGAGGGGTTTGGTTAAGGCTTTCAAGCCTAGTACATTGTAGGAGGCTATTCAACTAGCCCTTGATCTCGATACATCTTCATCCACATATTAGCTAACCAAGAAAGGTCTTAAGGGCATCAAACCATTTCAGAGAAACTTTAATCAACCCAAGTACACTCCCCCTAAGATGGACTTTGAGGTGAAGAATGAGCTAAGGAGGAAGAAACTTGGCTTTTCTTGCAAAGAGCCATGAGAACCTAGACATAGATGCCTTGGGAAAGGAAAGGCGCATCTCATAGAGGTCACTTCCGATGTGGAGAGCGAGGTTATTGAGGACACCAATTCGGAAAGTGATGTGGATCATACAGAGAAACCACCTCAATTAGAGCTTGAGCATAACACTACAGATGATACATAACATGTTACCATTGCATCTATTTCAAGACTACCTAGATATCATCCCTTTCAATTGAGAGGATTCCTTAAGGAGCAGCAGGTCACTTGTTTGATTGATAGTCGAGCTACTCACAACTTCATTGATGAGGGTTTGGTTGTGAAGAGGGGACTACAAGTTGAGGATATTGTAGGATTTAGTGTGATAGTTGTAGATGGCTTTACCATGAGTTGCACTAAGAAGGTATCTCTGCTTAGCATTCATATGTGTGACTACACATTGACATGATTTCTATGTGGTCAGACTTGGTGAGATTGAGATCATTTTGGCAGTCTAGTGGTTACAATCGATTGGTAGATACACACGGGATTTCCAAAAGATGGAGCTTGAGTTCATGTCCAATGGAAAGAATATTGTGTTGAGAGCACTTTCAGATGGAGGACCTAGGGATGTCTCAATAAGGAGGATGGAGACATTGTTTAGGCATGGTGATGTTGCTTGGGAAACCCATTGTTTTATATCTTCCAAATCTTCTTCTAGTAATCAGGAGTATCATGTGGATATCCAGTCAACGCTTGATAAGTATAACATGGTGGTTGGAGATATTCCTCCTAGTAGACCACCAGATCGTGGGTTTGAGCATGTCAGTGAGCTAGAGGAGGGCTCCAATCCCATCATTACTACAACTTATAATCATTTGTGACACTTCAAGGAGGAAATTGAGAAGATGATTAAGGAGTTACTTGAGATAGGGCACATTCGACCAAGTTCCAATCCCTTTTCTTCAATTTTTTTGGTGAAGAAGAAGGATTGCACCATGAGGATGTGCATTGACTATAGAAACTTGAATAAGAATACAATCAAGAACATGCACCCTATTCCTATGATCGATGAGTTACTTGATGAATTACATGGGGCAATGTACTCTAAGATTGATCTTCATTCAAGGTATAATCAGATTCATGTATGTGGTGAGGATATTCATAAGATAGCATTCAAATGCCATTATGGGCACTATGAGTTTCTAGTTATGCCATTTTTTCTTACTAATGCTCCTGCTACATTTTAGTCATGCATGAACCACATTTTTTGTAAACAGTTGTGTAAGTTTGTGTTGGTTTTTTTTAATGACATCTTGATATATAGTAAGATATGGGAGGATCATCTTTGACATCTTGATGAGGTATTGAGTATTATGGGGTCACAGTCATTGTATGCTAAGGCTTCCAAATGTGAGTTTGGGATGAGTGAGATTCTCTACTTGGGGCATGTGATTAGAGTTGATGGAGTCAAAGTTCACCAGGAGAAGATACAAGCTATTTTGGATTGGCTACCACCAAGGAACATTTCAAACTTCAAAGGGTTCCTTGGGACATGTTGCTACTACAAAAGATTTATTAAGGGGTTTTCACAATTGGAAGCACCTCTTACAGACCTCAGTAAGAAAGGTGCATTTAGATGTTTAGATGAGGCTCGAGATTACTTTTGACATGCTTAAGTAGGTAATGAGTTCTTGTCCCATATTAGCATTACCAAATTTCATGTAGCCCTTTGTGTTAGAGTGTGATTCATCAGGAGAGGGCATTGGTGCAATTTTGACGTAGAATAGACATCTCATTGCATTTGAGAGCAAAAAATTAAGGGATGTGGAGAGGCTTTATTCCGCCTATGACAATGAGATGCTCACCATCATGCATGCATTGGCGAAGTTTAGACAGTACTTGGCGGGCAACAAGTTTGTGGTGAGGATGGGCCATAACAGTATGAAATACTTTCTAGAGAAAAAGGATATGAATGAGCGCCAGCAAAAGTGGGTAAGTAAAATTTAGGCATATGATTTTGATATTGAATATGTTAAGGGTAAAAATAATATTGTAGCTGATGGATTGTCCAGGAAACCCACACTTTGCTCCATGTCAGAGATTTCAGTTGATTGGAAGGCTCACCTTTCAAGCTCCATGATCATGATGTGATTATCAGTTGATTGGAAGGCTCACCTTTTGGTCAAGTATTCCAAGAATACTTTTTCTTATGAGATCATGGATGGCGGGATTCAGGATGACAGGTATAAGGTGATTGATGATGTGATATATGATAAGGATAGGATTTATTTGGTTCTCGAATCTAAGTTGAAGGAGAAGATTTTGAGGGTCATCATGACACACCTCTAGTAGGGCATCCAAGGTTCTTCAAAACCTATAGGAAGGTGAGAGATTTTCATGGAAGGGTCCTAAGAATGATGTCTTACAACATGTTAGAGAATGTATGACTTGTCAACAAAATAAGTTAAAGCATACTTTCCCAGTAGGTTTGCTTCATCTGTTGCCTATCCTAGAGTAGAGGTGAGAAAATATTTTGATGGATTTCATCATTGGCCTACCAAGAGTCCAAGGAAGGCATTGTATATTTGTGGTGGTCAACAGGTTTTCCAAGTATGCACACTTCTTCGCAGTTCCATTAGACTATTCAGCACTTCAAGTTGCAGAGTTATTCTTCAAAGAGGTGTTTAAGTTGCATGGAATCCCTAAGACCATTTTAATGATCGAGACAACAAATTTCTCAGCGTGTTTTGGTAGGAGCTATTTTGATTAGTTGGTACTAAGTTGACACTGAGCACTAGCTATCACCTACAGATAGATGGGAAAACAAATATTGTTAATAAGTGGGTTTAGGGATATCTTCGCAATTATTTTGTAAAGCAACAACATTCTTGGATTAGGTGGTTACATTTAGGTGAGTATTGTTATAATACCACCTATCACATGTTGATTGGCATGTCACCATTTAGGGCCTTGTATGGGTATGATTCTTCATCTTTCTTAGACTTGGCCTTTGATGATAGACAAGCTCCTTGAGCTAAGGAGTTTATGCAGGATAGTTAGGATATCCTTAAGACACTTAATGATAATATTCAACAGGCACAAAATCAACAAAAGATGTATGCTAATAGTCATAGGGTAGAGAGTACTTTTGAGGTTGGTGATTTGGTATTTTTGTGCCTTCAACCATATAGATAGTCTACATTGAAGAGAAGCGGTGCAAAAAAACTAAAGCCAAGATTCTATGACCCTTACAAGATTCTAAGGAGAGTTGGAGAGGTAGCATATGAGCTTGAGTTTCCAACAAATATTAGGATTCATAATATTTTTCATGTGTCTTTCCTCAAGAAGGCACTTGGACAACATGTTTCTTATCCAGATCTTCCAACTCTTGATGAAGAGGGTACCTTGATTTTGGTTCTTGACAGTATCTTCGAGATGACGGAGTGACAATTGAGGAACAGGGAAATCCATGAGTATTTGATGTGATGGAGAGACTTGCCATTAGAGGAAGCGACTTGGGAAGGAGAGCACATTTTACAACATCCAATTTTGTGATTGCTTGAGGACAAGCAATCCAGGGAAGGGAGGACTATAATGTCCCCATTTTTTGAATAACGACATATATTGATATTTAGCTTATTTTATTCCCATAAGCTAAATAATGGAGTTCTAAGGGAATAATAATTCAATTAATTATTTTAAAGTTGTCTATTTTAAATAAACATCAAAAGGATAACTTTATTTTAATTAATTTAATTAAAGTGACTAAAATAAAAAAATAAATATTAAAAGTCGCTTTATTAAATATTTTTGCTCACTTTATTAAATAATTTTTCCTAGAAGTTGGGTGACCCACTTAGAGCTTAAAAGGTGGGAAATTAAAATAAAATATATATTTTATTCTTATGCGGCCGCCCAAGGAGGAAAATAATTAATATTTATTTCAAATATTTAATTTGGATGTTGGTCAACCTTTTTGGAGGAGAAATAATCTAAAAATAAAAGAGAAATATTTTATCTAGGTTAGCTATGGGTGAGAGATGTAAACTTGTATAAATACAAGTGCTTGGGAGGCACTTGATCATCATATTGATCATACTTCATTTATGATTGAGATTTTCTCTTTTGGCTGCAAGGAAAGTTGAGCATAGGACCGAGGACAAAAAACCTTGTGTTCAATGCGGGTTGGACGAAAACCTAGCTCATCCGTGGGTGATTCTATGATGGGGATCAAATTGTGCTTCATTGTTATTCATTGGCAAAGAGGAGCAGATTTCTTTATCTTGGTATTTAGACCATATTTGAAGGAGGGCTTATTGGCAAGATTTTGGAGGCATATCGACTAGGAGTGCCACACTTTGGAGGTGCCTTTTTATCATTTGAAGGTCAAAATTGCATATAAATTGGTATGTAAAAGCCCTATGTTTATAGCGGATCATAACTGGGCAAGTTTGGCATGTTTGCATGATATTTTGATGTATTTGAAGATTCACATTTTTGAAATTGTAGCATCAGATTTTAGATATGACTTTCCTGTCATTTTGATCATATTTTGGTATTGAATCATTGTGTAATTCATTGTATAATCCAATTGTGATATTGGCACATGTAATGGCATGATTGTTATGATGTTTTTGGGCTTGTCAGTGGTTGTTATAAGTGTTTTCAGAATTGCAGAAACTAGGGTTTTAATCAGATTTGAAAATCAAAAAATTAGGTTTAAAAAAATTAGAATCCTAAATCAGAAAACAAGCAAATATCTTGTATGGGATGTTTCATTTTATTTCCCATAGGGTTTTCTCCAACAGACTTAACTCCCACAAGTTCTTCATAGAAAATAGAAAGTTGAGATTAAAGAGTGTCAAATCACATCCTTACTATTAAAAAAAATGAAGTAAAATAACAATAAAGAACCACTAATATGTGATCTTAAATCTAACACAAAACCATATTCTAAACATACGAATCAAACTTTATATCAAGATGACCTGTAGAGCATAAAGAGATCATGCAAACCATGTTCTTCTCAACCACTATCTATGAAACATAGATCTCATCCTCCAAATCCTCATATCACCACATCTAACCATTCAACCCTAATATTGAACAGAACAATAATAAATAATAAATCTAAAGATATAAGCTTCACAATTTGAAAGAAGATCTCACAAGCATCCATTCCCTCAACCTAATACTTGGCCCTTAGTCATTACTTATGCCCTATTATTCTCAAACTTCTCCTCATAAATGACATCTCCAAAGTGTTAAGCCCATCCACATTAGAAGACAAAGTAGAAAGAAGAATGCATCTAAAGAATAGTCGGGCTATACCTATTAGATTGCATTAATTTCCTAGAGAATGATGAGGACACACACTTATACTGAGAGTGGGGGTGAATTAGTATAAGATCAACTTTTACTTACTTAAAATCCAACAACCACAATAATACCAATCACACAAGATCTAACAATTAGGAGACACAAGATTTATGTGGAAATCGTTTTTGGAGAAAACCACGAAGAAAAAATTGCTTGGATCTACTATCCATATCTAGCCAAAGATAAGATTCTCGTACAAAAATTCATAGGCACCAACCCACTAAAGACACCAATCCCCACTACTAAGCACCAACTTAGCAAGAGAAACCAATCTCTTCTATTGAGAGGCACCAACCTCCAAATGGACAAAAAAATTTGCCTTCTTGAATATTGCTTCTTTGATGGATGATGATCTTTTGAATCTTCTTCATCAAATCTTCTTACAACATTTTTTTACATATATCCTTTTCTTCAAAATCTGCTTGTATTGGAATGATATTGCATTTATGGCTTACTTTCCTTACTCTCATTTCATCTTCCTTTTACACCTCTTCATGCCTCTTCATGAAGGGAAGCGGTTTTTTTGAAGGTGTCGACCTCATTTAAAAATAATAAATTTATTTTAATTTCCCTAAGAGGAGTGACTAACCAAGAGGATCGCCCATTTCAAAGAGACCCCAATTAATATTAAATGAAATTTTCCCAAGGGGTGTCAACCTATTTAATAATTCTAATGTTGGCTTAAATGAGATTCGACCACCTTTTTTATCTTAATGATTAAATTGAAAGGATCAATTAGTGGCCTTTGGCCTTCACACATTTAAAC
>VDFB02077118.1:260217-304182 GCA_007258455.2 Sequoia sempervirens | reverse complement strand
AGGCAACCCAAGAAACCCTTCATTAAGGCTAATCCACTCCCAAAAACCCCTCCTGCAGGGCCTCATGGCATGTCGAGGAATGAACTTCCCAAGAAAGGGTTGTGCTACTATTGCAATGAAAAATGGAACAGCCAGCACAGGTGCCAAGGAAGGGGAAAGGTTTATTATGTTGAGGTGGTCTCAAATGATGAAGTAGAAACTGAAGAAGAGGTCAACGAAGAAGACACCAATGGGGAAACTCAAGAGCTCAGTGTAGAAGGGGGCCCCACAAGAAGTTCTCTTGCCACACTTTCAGGAGCACCACGATACCACTCTCTCAGAGTAAGAGGAGTTCTCTGAGGACAAAGGGTAATAGTATTGATCGATAGTGGAGCCACTCATAACTTCATCGACAAGAGGACAGTGGCTAAGTTGTGATTGGAAGTCAAGGACTTCGAAGGATTTGATGTTTTGGCAGCTAGAGGAAATATCCTTCCTTGTACTAAACGGATCCAACAACTAGAGATAATATTGGGTGGGCACAAGATGAAAGAATATTTCTATGTGGTCGATATCGGTGACATAGATATGGTCTTGGGTGTGCAGTGGCTTCATTCTTTGGGAGAATACACGACCAATTATCAAACTATGGAGTTGAAGTTCAAGCATAATGGCAAAGAGGTTGTCCTTAAAGGCCTCTCCAGGAATGGACCCATGGTAATCTCAGCTAAGAGAATGGAACGATCATTTCGTAGGGATCAAGTGGCATGGGCAGCAGAATGCTTGATTATAGATACCAACCCAACAAAGGAAGAGAGAACCTTTCCAGTGGACATTCAGGCCATCTTGAACAATAAGTGCAAAGTGTTTCGTGAGATTCCTTTGGGATTGCCACCAGATAGAGGATTTCAGCATGTAATAGAACTTGAAGAAGGAGCCAAACAAGTGATCACCACTCCCTATCATCAACCACGTATATACAAAGAGGATATTGAGAAGGCCATTAAGGGATTATTGGATATGGGATTCATTCAGCCTAGTTCAAGCCCTTTTGCGTCATTAGTGGTGTTGGTCGAAAAGAAGGATGGAACACTTAGGATGTGCATCGACTATAGGGCTCTCAACAAGAAGACAATTAAGGACCGCTACCCTATTCCCAAGATTGATGAATTGATAGATGAGTTACATGGAGCAGTGTACTCCAAAATCGATCTACATTCAGGCTACCACCAAATTAGAGTCAAGGATGAGGATGTGCATAAGACAGACTTTAGATGCCATTACGGGCATTATGAGTTCCTAGTAATGACATTTGGGTTAACCAATGCCCCCGCTACATTCCAGTCATGCATGAATCAAGTATTCATTCTTCAGTTGAGGAAGTTTGTGTTAGTTTTCTTTGATGATATCTTGATCTACAATAAAACATTGGAAGAACATTTGAAGCATATCGAGGAGGTGCTCGACATCCTTGAAAGAAACTTGTTCTATGCCAAGATGTCAAAGTGTGAGTTTGGAATGATTGAGATCTTATACTTGGGCCACAAGATTAGCACATAGGGGCTTAGTGTGGATGAGGAGAAGATCAAGGCCATTCAAGAGTGGGCTACCCCCAAGAATTTGACACAATTGAGAGGATTTGTAGGCCTTTGCAGCTACTATAGAAGGTTTGTGAAGGGTTTTTCTCAGCTCATAGCACCATTGACCAATTTAATGAAGAAAGGAGCCTTCACATGGAGTCCCATAGCCCAACAGGAATTTGACTAACTTAAGGAGGTAATGAGCTCATGCCCCATTTTGGCCATTCCATATTTCTCATCCCCTTTTGTGCTTGAGTGTGATGCTTTAGGAGAGGGCATTGGAGCTGTATTAATGTAGAATAAACACCCTATTGCATATGAGAGTAGGAAGCTCACCGATCCAAAAAGGGCTTTCTCGATTTATGATAAGGAGATGTTGGCTATCATGCACGCTCTGGAAAAATTCAGACAGTACTTGGTTTGCGGAAAAATTGTGGTGAAAACAGATCACAACAATCTGAAGTACTTTCTAAATCAGCGAGATTTGAATGACAAATAGCAGAAATGGGTAAGCGAACTCCAAGCTTATGACTTTGACATTGAGTATGTTAAGGGAAAGAACAATGTGGTAGCAAACGCCCTCTCTAAGAAGCCTTATCTTTGTGCCATGACTGACATATCTGTTGATTGGAGAGTAGGAATTACCACCGAATATGCCAAGGATTCGTTTGCTAACGACATCCTGGAAGGGAAAGTGGTGGATGACAGGAATAGGGTGGTGGAGGAACTCATTCTCTACAAGGATCGGGTCTATCTGGTGCCACAGTCCAAGGTCAAGGATAGAATCATCAAAGCTTGTCACGATACTCCTCTTACTAGTCATCCGGGATTCTATAAGACATACAAGCAAGTAAGAGAACGCTTCACTTGGAAGGGGCTGAAAAGTGATATTCTCTAACATGTAAAAGAATGTATGGTGTGTCAAAAAAAAAAGTTGAACACACCTTACCAATTGGACTATTGCAGCCTTTGCCCATCCCAAATCAGAAGTGGGAAAGCATCTCAATGGATTTCATCACTAGACTTCCGAAGGTGCAAGGTAAAGATTGTATCTATGTTGTGGTGGACAGGCTCACTAAATATGCTCATTTTTATGCCATTCCTTCATAATTTAGGGCTCCACAAGTTGATCTATTTTTCAAAGAAGTCTTTAAACTCCATGGATTGCCAAGAAACATTGTAAGTGACAGGGATAGCAGATTTATTAGCTTGTTTTGGCAGAAGCTCTTCCATTTAGCTCACACAGAGTTTACTCCTAGCACGAGCTATCACCCTCAAATGGATGGACAAACAGAGATCGTAAATAAGTGGATTGAGGGGTATTTAAGGAATTATGTGACAGGGCAGCAATCAGCTTGGGCTAAATGGCTGCATCTTGGGGAATTTTGCTACAACACCACACATCACATGTCCATCGAAATGTCACCCTTTAAGGTAGTCTATGGGTACGAGGCCACGTCTTTCATAAACTTAATTCTTTAAGATAACAAAGTTCTGAGTGCCAAAGACATGGCGCATACTTAGAGCGCGGACATCATGAGCTCCTTGAAGGAAAATCTACAGCGTGCTCAAAATCAACAAAAACTATATGCAAATCAGCGTAGGACTAAGAGGATTTTTGAGGTGAATGACATGATGTACTTACGATTGCAGCCATACAGACAATCAACTCTCAAGGGGAATGGAGCAGAGAAGCTAAAACCAAGATTTTATGGACCGTTCAGGATAAGTTCCAGGAAGATTGGCGAGGTTGCATACGAGCTCAAGTTGCCTCCTGGGAGCAAAATTCATAACATATTTCATGTATCATGTTTGAATAAGGCATTAGGGAAACAAATCACACCTTCAATGGAGTTGTCACCCCTAGATGACGAAGGCAAACTAATCCTCGAGCCTGAGACAGTGTTGGACGTGAGAGAGAAAAGGTTGAGGAACAAAGTCATTCCAGCGTATTTGGTGAAATGGAAAAATTTTCCTGCTAGGACGCTACTTGGGAAGGAGTGGGAATTTTTGAACATCCTAATCTAAGGTTTCTCAAGGAAAAGCAACCCTCTGAGGGCGAGGACTATCATGTCCTGAACCAAATCTAAGTAGTCGATAAGGGTTTTCCAATAGTGTTTTTAAACACTAATAAAAATAGTGTAGGATATTTTATTTCTGGCCGACTTAACTTGTAAGTTGGCCCCATTTACATTTTTGAATTTCCTTTTCTTTTATGTTTGTTTGGCCGACCTCATTGAGGTGGCGTTTAGATTAGTATTTATTGTGGCTCCCAGTGACATTTGAGATCATCACGGAATTAAGATCAAATCTCTTGCCAGAATCGGTAGAGGTGTAGCCTTCTATGCATGGCAATCCAGGTATGCACGTAGTTCCATCCTGGAGATTTCGTGATTGAGGTTATCACTCTGAGTCATTCCTTACACCAGCCAACATTCATGCAGGTCATGAGAGTGTGGAGCAGCGAAACATTCCAAGGGGCACAGACCTGGCCTTGTATCTTCATGGCAATAACAAATGTTCTGGTTACATCTTTTATGCAGTTTTCAGTTTTCATTAGAAAATAGGGTTAAAAAACCACAAGCAAGAAACAGGCATTACAATCTTATACATAATAATATCAACCTTTGAACTGATTATTCGAATAGCTGCCGATAGATGCAAGATTCCTGAATTTTCCTAACGCAAGGGCTTCTGCCAACGCCTATGTAGGCTTAACTCCTGATATTGTAGACTCCCAAGTTTTTTATAGCAAAGGGCTAAGCGGATCATGTCAGACTCGTAGCAGGTCTTCATGTCTTCCTACTCATGAGTCAAAACTCTAGGTTTTTGCGCTTGAAGGTCCGCCTATGGTTGAACTGACTGATGGCTACAATGTTGGTGATTTGTCCAACGATAAGGGGCGGCATGGATCTGCAAATGCCTTCTCCAGGCCGTCCATGGCCGCTACGAATACGCGTGACAGGAAGGGTTTCTTTGTGGGTAGGGCATCATTCCTAGAAGCAGCCAAAGCACGGGTAAATTCTAACCTCACCCCCGCACAAAATATCAAGGCTCCCAACAGCAACGAAAATGAAAGGGTTGTCGGAGCTAGGGTTTCAGATGCAGCAAATAGAGGCGAGGCTCCTGGACGCGATTCCTAGCACAAACATAGACAAGGCTGCGACAGAGTTCAGCTTGGCGTTCGGCCTCACCTTTGAAGGCAGTCAAAAGTTCAATGGTTGTAACTACAACACCCAGAAGCAATGTATGATGACAATCTTTGAATATTGCTGCCGTGACCAGATTATTCTGGGCAAAAAGATAACCTGCATTGGGAGATAAAAATCAAGAAAAGTTTGATGAGCAAAATTGTGAGCAAAATTGTCAAGTTGTGATGCTCATTAAACTGTCTGTCACTAATGACCAGCGACCTCAAGTACCGTTTGGAAAATCAGTGAAAGAACTTTGGGATCTTCTGAAAGATTTTCATGAAACATCCGACAAGAGTCATGCGTTCTTTCTGAAGAACATGTTGTTTTCCATCATGATGGATGAGAAGACAACTTTGCAAGTACACTTGACAGAAATCAAGGATATCTGTGATCAGCTCGAGGCTATTGGTCGGAAAATGGAGGAAGAAGATATGATAGTCATCACTCTAAAAAGTCTACCAAAATCTTACGAGCACTTTATTGAGACCCTCAACATTACTTCAACTAATGTTGATTTGAAGTTTTTAGATCTTTGCACCATACTTCTGCAGCGGGATCGTTGGAAACAACCATTCAGTAGCGGTGCTAGTTCATCCTCCACAAAGCAGGCATTTCCTGTCAAGACTTTTTAGAAGAATAAAGGCAAAAATCAGCCCTCTCAGCAAACCAATCAAGCACAATCTCAAGATTCTTCCAAGAAGAAAAACAATGTAACTATTGCCACAAGTTTGGTCACAGGAAGAAAGATTGTCGAAAATGGTTGGCTTCTGAACAGAACAAGCAAGGAGAATCT
The DNA here is from genome assembly GCA_007258455.2 of Sequoia sempervirens. Lineage (NCBI taxonomy): Eukaryota > Viridiplantae > Streptophyta > Pinopsida > Cupressales > Cupressaceae > Sequoia > Sequoia sempervirens. The sequence goes on along the minus strand of VDFB02077118.1, from coordinate 298,636 downwards.
AAACCTAAAGCCAATGTCGTAGAGCACACTGAGCAGGAGGATTCTGTGTTCTATGCCTTTATGGCCGAGAGTCCAGTAAATCATGTTAAGTCTTTTGCCCGATATATTGATTCAGGTGCTTCTCGACATTTCACACATTATCAGGATTGGTTCATTGAGTACATGCCATTCAGAGATTATGTTATCTTTGGAGGAGGCGAGGAGTATATTGTTGTCAGAAAGGGCAACGTGCAGATTCATTCTAGAGGGAAACATTTAATACTTCTCGATGTATACTTTGTACCTGGCATGGAGCTTAGCTTTCTGTTAGTTAAATTATGACTCACTCTCCTCAGCTGGATATTGTTTTCAGCGTGCACACATGCAGCATTGTTCATAGAGAGACTCGCACTACAGTTGTTCAAGGACTTGAGGATCATGGTCTATATAGATTTGTTGATTCTAGTGATTCTCAAGAGCATGCTATGTTAGTCAAGAGTACTTCAATCATCAACCTTTGGCATCAGCGTTATGGGCACCTGAACATGCAATATCTCTCAGTTATCTTGAGATGATTTGGTTGGTGGCCTACCTGAAATTCAAACTCAGAATCATGGAGTATGCAAGGTTTGTCAGGCTGGAAAACAGCATCGGACTCCATTCTCAAATGGTGACTCATGGCAAGTTTCCAAGGTATTACAATTGGTTCACGTTGATTTGTGTGGCCCAATGAATACTCCTTCAATTACTGGTTGCAGGTATTTTTTATTATTTGTTGATGATTTCAACAGAAAAATGTGGGTGTACTTTTTGAAAAACAAATCAGATGTGTTTGGTATATTTCAGCAGTATAAGGCCTTAGTTGAAAAAGAGTGGTTCTCCAATAGTTACTCTTAGATCTGATAATGGGGGGGAGTTTTGTTCTTTTGACTTCTCCATTTTCTATGTTGCACATGGTATTAAGCGCCAACTTACCATACCTTACACCCCTTAGTACAATGGTGTCGTAGAACGTAGAAATTGCACCATTATTGAAATGGCTTGTTCTATGTTAGAGCATAGACATGTTCTAAGAAATACTAGGCTGAAGCAGTTTATAATGTTGTTAGCAGTTTATAATGTTGTTTATCTTCTGAACCAATCTCCAACTCATGCGTTTAAGAAGATGACCCTTGAAGAAGCCTAGTCTGGGCGCAATCCTAAAATCAGCCACCTAAAAGTTTTTAGCTCTACTGCTCATGTGGATTTCAAATGCCAAGCACACAAAACTGGATTCCAAAACCCAGAAACTCATGTTCACTGGCTACAATGAGAATCATAAAGCATACAAGTTGATTGATGTAGATTCAGATCATCTCATCTTCAGTCGTGATGTTGTAGTTGATGAAACTTTTGGGCCTTTTTTTGTCTTCTACTTTTGTGCATCCTAAGGAACAGCCTCCGAAAGATTCTTAATTGGTTGTTTGTCTTCCCTTGAGTCCACCTGATGGGAGGGATTTTGCAGTTGAGCAACCACCTTAGCAGAATGTTCCACCACCCACCCCTCCTTAGGACAATCTGGATCTTGATTCAGTTGATTTTGTACCAGCCACACCTAGTGATGTTGTTCCTCCTATTTTAGATATTGGTACTTTTACTCTGGCCTAAATGGTATGCTACAACCATTAGTGGTCTTCATAATGATGAATTGATCGAGAGTAAAACTATTCGGAAGAAGAGCAAGCAGCAGAATACTGTTAATTTTGCTCTCATGGCCAATTTGCACAGCATCTCTGAGCCTCAGTCCTATTCTGAGGCTAAAGGCATACCCGAGTGGGAACAGGTTATGGAAGCTAAACATCATAGCCTTCTGAAGAATAATGCTTGGGTCCTTTCTGATCTTCCACCTAGGAAGAAGCCCATTGGCTGCAAATGGGTGTATAAAGTTAAGTACAAGGTTGACGAAACCCTTGACAAGTATAAGGCTCGGTTAGTAGCCAAAGGGTTCTCATAGACAGAGGGCATTGACTATGAGGAGACTTTTGCTACTACAGCGCAAATGAGTACTATTCAGCTTGTCCTCGCTACAGCAGCCCAATTTGGTTGGAAAGTCCATCAAATGGACGTTAAGAGTGTGTTTCTTAATGATGGTCTACAGGAAGAAGTCTATATGACATAGCCTCTCGATTTCAAGGTTCCTAGTAAAGAACACCAAGTTTGCAGACTTGTGAAAGCACTCTGTGGCCTCAAATAGGCTCCACGGGCATGGAACATGAAAATTGATAAGTACTTAATTGACCATGGTTTTCAAAAGAGCCCTTCTAATTCAAATTTGTATGTCAAATGGTCCAGTGATGATGTCCTTGTGCTTGGTGTCTATGTTGATGACCTTATCATTACTGGCAGTTCAGAACATTTGATTGAGGAGATAAAAACACAATCTTGGTCAATCATTTGACAAATTTGGGACTTCTTCATTATTGTCTCAGTGTTGAGGTTTGGCAGACAACTGAGAGCAACTTCATTACTCAGTCCAAGTATGCTCACAATTTGCTTAATAAATTTAGAATGACTAACTGCAAACCTGCATCAACACCTATGGAGAAAGGGGTCAAACTATTAGCACAATCAAATTCACCTGTGAAAAATGAATTTGCATTCAAGCAAACAAGTAGGCAGCCCCATTTATCTCACCACTACTAAACCTGATCTCAGTTTTGCAGTGAACATTGGGTTGCAGCGAAGCATGTGTTGAGATATGTGAAAGGCACTTCCGACTTTGGCATTCTCTATGGAAGGTGCAAAGATCCTAAGCCAATTGGCTATACAAACTCAGATTGGGCAAATTTTGTTGATGACAGAAAGTCTGCTTCAAAGTATGTATTCAGTTTGGGTACAGGTGCGGTTACATGGAGTAGCAAGAAGCAAGAGGCAATGGCTCTTTCCTCAACTGAAGCTAAATATCGAGGAATTGTTAAAGCAGCTTGTGAGGCGGTTTGGCTTTGAAGGGTGCTTTCAAACATGCAAATGTCTCAAGCAGGGCCTTCCCCCTTATACTGTGACAATCAAGGGGTGCTGAAACTTGCCAAAAATCCAATCTTCCATGAAAGAACAAATGTTGAAATTCATTCGCCAGCTTGTCAAAGATGGATCAGTGGTATTGCAATATGTTCCGAAAGAGGATCAATGGTATTGCAATATATTCCAAAAGAAGATAAGATTGCTCATATTCTCACCAAGTCTCTGAGCCTGGGTAAATTTGTCAAATTTAGGGGGCATATTGGTGTAGTTGATAGATTTGTTTCTTAGTTTTCCTTCTATTCTTTCTTCCATGATGTTTCTATTTTAGAAACTCAAGCAAGTTTGCTTCTTTTCAATATATCTTAGATTTTCAAATCAAACTTTTTCAAGATGATGGGCTCCATTTGATGCATTTACCACTCAAATGTGCCAATACCACCCGCACGGTGATCCTAGGTGAAGAGAACGCACAAGTTGCTAAGAATAAAACATTTTTTGCAGCAAAAGGCCTGATCAGGAGGTTCAAAGGGTTCAGACCGAGCCTCCCTAAATTGAATAAGTGGATAACAAAAACATGGACCCCATTTTGGATGGCATCCTCCAAATTTAACCCTCTGCATGAGCATTTTTTGTGGTAGTTTTTTACATGCGCACGAGGGTTCTATGATTATCAATGGAGCTGCGATGAACACTTGCTTATGCTGAAACCCTGGTATCCTTCTTTCAACTCTGCAATTGAATCCGTTGCAGCTAGTTCAATTAGGGTAAGACTTCTCAACCTAACACTCCAATATTGGTTTGATTTTCGATAGGAAATTTTCTAGATGTTGATGAGGGCTCATCAAATTATTTGCATACAACATATCCGCACATCTTGGTGGAGATTGATATTACAAAGGATCTTCCAGCTGAGGTCTCCCTCAAAACCGCAGACAGACATTGGACCCAGATGTTAGATTATGTGGGGCTACCTTTCCAATACCACAAATGCTTAAATTCTGGTCACATTGCTGCTCAATGTGCCAAACAGAAAAATGGAAGGCAAGCCATTTGGTGGAAAGATATCATCCTCCACCACTACTCAGTGGAAAAAAAACATACCACCACGTGTCAAGAGGCTGATAACCAGCCTACCAAAGAGAACAAATGAGGACAAATGCTTCGAGGATCCACCTGTTCATGCCAAATCCAAGGTTGCAAATGCTTTGCCTATCTCATGGAAGGATAGCGTGTTGACTGTAAAGGATCATAAGAAGACTGATGAACTGGAGGCTTCAGAAATTGTGCCCCCAAGGAGGGGAAATTATTCCACAGAGAATGCGAAGGCAGAAATGATTGGAGGGTTGGATACGAATAACTTGACATTGGTGCAAAGGAAAAGAAAGAAAAATGAAGTAACCTTCAACATGCACCTTCGATCCCATGTAAAATGTAGAGATCGTCATAAAACATCTTGTTCCAATCATGGATCTGACTGAGGGAAGTTAACTAGGAGTGATAGAATCTAGGTGCCATAATTAGTAATGGTTGGCCAGCTGAATCCCGGAGTCTTGTCTTCTTCTGGATGAAATAATCTTGAATCTAAGTTCAGTGACCCTGGTTTTGTAATGGAACCATGTAATTTTTCTTTTGATTAATATTACGGTGCAGCCCCAGCTGCACACTACCTAGCAAAAAAAAAAAAGAAAAGAAAACAGGCATTACAGTTACTGCACAACATTCTTTTATCAAAATTAAAAGAAATTTATTATCTGTATCAGTCAAGGTACCTTACAGTTCGTATGTTTCAACTTATTGTTAGTTTTTTGCAAAGAAACAATTAAATTAAAAGAATTTACAAGAGATGCAATGACTATCATTATAATTCTAAATCTTTCAGTGGCAGACAGACCCAGCTTTAAGAATGCAAGCATCCAATTTTAGGAGTCTCATTAATTAAAACATATTCCATGCATAGCTACACATAATCAATGAAAATAAAGGGAACAGATATCGAAAAAACCATCTGAAAGTAAAATGCAAAAATGAAAGAGCCTATAAAAATTTACATTACAATTTTTTCAGTACGAGTAAGATGCCATAGAAATAATCTTTTGTACTTGAGCAGTCTAAAAATATAACAAATCCACAAAAGAAAATGGGTATGAAATTGATCATAACCAATGAGCATACCAGCAAGTTAATAATTCCTATCAACAAAAGGTTTATTCTATTAAAAGCCTGTGAACGAAAAAATGAGTTTATGCTCAAAAACTCTCTGAAATTAAAACCAAGTTATATATTCAGAGGCAACAATGAAGTAACCTATACATATTTAACATTGCAATTCTTTCTTCATTCTAACATAGCTGTAAAAATAAAAGAAACAGAGTATTTCAGCAGTCCAAAATTAAAATTAAGTTCTATTTCCTTAGATAAAAATAGATCAAAACAAAAAGACATGACAATATGATCATGTTAATTAAGTAAAAGGCAAGCAGGATAAACATCCCTATAAGAAACCTTAATCAGACTAACATCTACATGACTCTGAAAACACAGTAAGAATCAGAGTCACCCTAATGAACACATGAAATTTCTCTTATTAAAAAAAAAAAAATTGTGCAACCACCAAGAGATAAGTTTCTAAAATGTGAACTATATCCAATTTATTTCAGAGGCCAACACCACCACCCTGTTTCACTCTAAGTAGCAATCCTCAGTGACAATTAACAACCAAAACATTAGTTTATAAACATACATAACTTGTATCAAAACTCTTTCAAAGGCTAATAACACCAGCCTATTTTAAACCAAGTAGCAATCCTTGATACAGTAACAATTACAGATTACTTTAGACATTATCTTCCGATAAAAGTTCTCAAAAATTTTAACTGCATAATAGTAAACGCACAGTAGTTTAAACAACTTAAATAAATGCTCAAAATTCAAGGATAATAATAAATGCTCTTGAAAAATAAACACCATCTGCCACTGCAGATAATACTAGGAACCACTTGCTTTCCCTTCTAAGCCTTCAATTTACCAAAAATCTTAGCCTTCTCTGACAATGTCTGGAACCTTCCATGTCCAAACTTGGAGGATGTGTCAATAAATTTAAGCTTGATTTCTTCCATGGCTGTACGAGACGTCTGTTTCAGGAGTGACTGACGCAAAGTTACAACTCGCTTCTTGGGACCAGCACAACATCCTTTGAGCATGATGTAATCATCCCTTACAATACCATAGTGAGGAAATCCACCCATTGGAGTGATATCCTTCTCAGTCCGGTCAAAGTCAGTGACCGCAGTATGAGATTCCTGGTCTCGCTTGCCAATCTTATAGATCTTCTTATTCATTTCAGTACGATGATGGTATCCATTCTGCCCAGCCCTGGCAACTGTGAAGGAAACTCTGGCTGGATGCCAAGCACCAATACAGGCAACCTTTCGCAAACCTCTATGTGTTTTACGAGGCAGCCTTGTGACACCCCACCTAGTTACAACACCTTCGTACCCTTTCCCCTTTGTAACTCCAATCACATCAATCATTTCATCTTTCTGGAAAATAGCATCAATAGGTACCTCCTTCTCAAAAAAGTTGTATGCATAATCTACTTTTTGTGGAATTGTTCCACCATTCACTTGGATTTCCATCAGGTGAGCCTTCTTCTGCTTCAAACCTTTCATCTTCTTCACCTGAAAATAACAGTAATATATGAAAATGCTACCAATATGATTGACATTTATGAGGCATTTAAAAATATTAAGTCACTTTCCATAATTTGATCCAGATTGGACATAGTACACTTCATAACACAAGCATCCATGTACAAGAGATAAACATCACTTCTAAAATTGAATGCTCTCTAGATATCAATCTCGGCATAAACCCAAGCCTTGTCAATCCATCTAAACCAGGACTATATTTTCCACAAAACCCCCCTTGTAAGGGATTTCCAATAAATCCACTTCTGGTCAAGTAGAGAGGCATAAATCCATAGACAGCAGCTAAAGCACAAACTATTATACATGTCATTTGAAAAAATAGGCATTTACCTTCAAATATTTTCTATTTGTTATCTTTAGTATGAATATGTTGTAGCATTTTGGATGTACGTTAACATTAAAACACCAGAAGTGAAAGATAATTTGAAAATTATGTTGCTTTATCTGCCTTAATTTTGGGTCTCCAAAATCAATACCATGTAGTAATGTATAGAATTTTTATGCTTAATTGTTTGGATAATTACACTATCCAAGGCTTAATTTTCCTCCTGCTTGATCAAAAGGTCCAAATCTTGCACAATTTATCCATGTGATAGAGCCTAATGATGCATGCTGGCTGGGCCAGGACCTAAAAGATCAACTTAACTTGTTTAATTGTTGCAGGCGGCTGACGTGGCTCTCTAATTCCTCGATGGGCTGTGTTTGTTGGTTTGAGGATCCTTAATTGAATGGCTGATCTGTTGTTTTTGATTTTCAATGTATATCAGATCTTATTCACAGAAGTTCTAGAAGTTTCCAAGTGGTTGAGCATTGGACAAAAGGTCCAAATCTTGCACAATTTATCCATGTGATAGGCCCTTTTGATGCATGATGGCTGGGCCAGGACCTAAAAAATCAACTTCACTTGTTTAATTGTTGCAGGTGGCTGACCCTCAATTGAATGGCTAATCTGTTGCTTTTGATTTTCAATGTATATCAGATCTTATTCACAGAAGTTCTAGAAGTTTCCACTTTAGACAGCAGCTAAAGCACAAACTATTATACATGTCATTTGAAAAAAAAAGGCATTCACCTTCAAATATTTTCTATTTGTTATCTTTAGTATGAATATGTTATAGCGTTTTCAATGAACATTAACATTAAAACACCAGAAGTGAAGGCTAATTTGAAAATTATGTTGCTTTATCTGCCTTAATTTTGGGTCTCTAAAATCAGTACCATATGGTAATGTATTGCATTTTTATGCTTTAATAGTTTGGATAATTACACTATCCAAGGCTTAATTTTCCTCCTGCTTGATCAAAAGGTCCAAATCTTGCACAATTTATCCATGTGATAGAGCCTAATGATGCATGCTGGCTGGGCCAGGACCTAAAGATCAACTAACTTGTTTAATTGTTGCAGGTGGCTGACGTGGCTCGCTAATTCCTTGATGGGCTGTGTTTGCTGGTTTGAGGATCCTCAATTGAATGGCTGATCTGCTGTTTTTCATTTTCACTGTATATCAGATCTTATTCACAGAAGTTCTAGAAGTTTCCAAGTGGTTGAGCATTGGTGAAAGCAAGCTTATATACAGATAACCCTGTAACCATTTGAAGACATCTTGTAGCAATTGAAGAGTTCTGCCTAGCACACAGAATCTTTTGGTGGCTGCATATTTTGATCTGCTTGAATCTGAGTGACCAAGTCTTGAAGCGGAGCATCTGTGTTATCAGCAACTTGAGACAAGGTGAGAAGTCTCTGTATATGTTGTGGACCTAAGTTGTTGTGGCTGGAATTTGTTTCCAGATCTGTTTTAAGTCCTGCTAATGTGTGTTTTGACACACCAAGTTGGAACATCCAAAGTTACCCTACTTAAAAGGTTTTAAATCCAAACAGCTATGTAAATTTGAACAGCAAAGTAATAAAGTGTTTTGGCTGTCTCATTCAATGCGCTCCAGCAGAATACTAAGCAACATAGCCTAAGCATGTGTGATTGTAAAAACATCCATGTGTAGTCAAAAAGCATGTAGAGTCGTATTTAAACCAAAACTGAAAGTCTTTATTGCAGATTTTACTCCCAAAACAGTTTCTTTCAGCACTGAAATAAAGTAATTGTAGAATTCTGAAATTTAAAACAAATTAATTAACTTGCCATGATTAAGATTCATGAAAAAAGCAACACAACCCACTTCAATTTTTTGGACTAAAACTAGGTTTGAAACAATATTTCCTTGTGGCATGAATGTGCTAAACTAGGGATCAATGTACTCAAGAATTGACTTGAAATCTGAGCATCATTAGATACGGGTGAGAGAAGAGGATGTGCATAAAACTACTTTTCGATGTCATTTTGGACATTTTGTAAGGTCCCCTTTTGGGAATTACCCCAAATCTTGACCTAGCATCACAACAGATTTAATGTAGTTAGGGTTATAACTTACCAAATTAAATGCTTTAAGAAGATAAATCTTGGTTTAGGTCCTGTAATCATGTCAGCTATTATTGGAATATAACTCATACGATAAACATAAATGTCTCATCTATTTGAACCATGTAAATTCTCAACTATTCCAAACGCATAATGGGAATTTACTCATAAAAGGAATTGGATGGGAAACATCATAAGTCTGCCCGAAGCTATCCCCACTAAGCCCAAGAGCAGACACTCACCCTCTTGGCCCCAAGTGGCAGGCACATTGGACATCCAGCATGGGGTGGTCTACTTAGTGGGTAAACTTGTATCCGCATTCCCTATCCATGTTGCCTTATCCTTCTTATGATTTGTGATTTCCCCAATAATCAACCATCATAGAGGTTTGAAAGGAAATTGCAATAGGGTGCCCAGAAATCCCCCTATCTAAGCCCAAGAGCGGACACTCACCCTCTTGGCCACAAGTGGCAGGCACATTGGAAGTCCAGCATGTGGTGGTCTACTTAGATGGTGACCTTCATATCTACTCCCCTTCCTTGCATTTCCTCTTCTCCTCCATATGATTGCTTAGTGTAAATCAACGAATTGGAATCTATTATCCACATTTATATTAAAGAATCATAATTACTTATAAAACTCAATAATTGCTGCAAGCATCATTATTGCATAATCGCATATATATATTTTATATAATTATATATATACATATATATTTCTAATTACTTTCATTCTTCCCATAATCACTTCTTATGGACAGAAATAATTATATATATACATATATATTTTTAATTACTTTCATTCTTCCCATAATCACTTCATATGGACACACACACAAACATATTGTCATGCCCCTGCCATGAGATTGTGGTTCTCCTAAGTCTGCAGCCATCTCCTTTGTTAATGAATGATAGCGTCGGTCAGATATGAAGGATGATTGCTGAAAGCATCATCGTCTTTCATACTTGCTTTGAATCTATCTTCATTTGAAATATCTCTGGAGATCATTTCTATCGAACTGTTGAGCATTCATCCGAATTATATTTGATGTTATATTGAATCGGAATTTATACTATCATCCGCCACTTAGTATATATGTTATACTAATCGCTTTTGTTAATCTGTGTATATCTCAACTCGTGCTTTAGAGAAACACGTCCTCTCATGAGACGTGTCTCTTAGAGACAAGGTATTATCACATATTTATGGCGGAACATTTCTAGATATGCAAACATAGAAATCTGATAATGTTCTGCATTCAGCGCATTAAAATTTAATAAATCTGGAAGTCGAAATTCTGTGTCTCTCTGGAAGTCGAAAATCTGTGTCTGAGTTTTGTAGAGTCCTGAGTCTGATATCACTGGTAGAACCCTAAATCTCTCTTCTTGCCATTAGATTTGTATTCATTTACATGGTATCAGAGCCAAGTTGTGCAATTCCTATACAAATCTAATATCAGTTTGCTCCTGGAAATTCTCATTTTCTAAAATCGAATTCAATCACATTCTTCACAATGTCAAGCGTGATCAGATTTGAAGATCGCCTTGCAGGAGCAGAAAATTTCACATCATGGAAATTTAGAATCATGATGATCCTTAAGGAACATATGGTAGACTCACTTGTAAGAGAAAATTTGGAACAACCCAAGTCTGAACCTGAAAGAACTCATTGGGTAGAAAACAATGAAAAGGCCATGAAAATACTTGTAGATGCAGTTAGGGATCACATAGTGCCTATCCTAGCTAAACATGAATCTGCCTACCTCATGTTCAAATCTCTTGAGAGTACCTATGAGATCAACAACACCTGTAGGACTCTTGCTTTGAAAAGGCAAATCAACAATGTTCAGATAAACAAAGGAGAGTCCATTAATGCATACTTCATGAGGATTACTGAACTGAGAGATCAATTATCCACCATTGGATATCAGATTGACAGCAAAGAGTTAGCTCTAATTGCTCTAGGAGGTCTTCCAAACTCTTGGGAGTCTTTTGTTCAAGGTATAAGTGCAAGATCTAAACTCCCTAAGTTTGATAGGCTAAGATCTGACTGTCTTCAAGAAGAATCCAGACTCTCTTCTAAAGAAAATAGATGAAGACATTCTTGCACTCAACTCAACATCTAATAAACAGAGTAAGAAAAAATCCTTCAAGAAAGGGTCTTTCAAAAGAAAGAGAAATTCCAATGGAAAGGGTCCTCATAAGAAGAAAGATATTTCTCAAGTACAATGCTTTAGATGTGATCAATATGGTCACTATGCATTGAAGTGCCCTGATAGGACTAAACAACAAACTTCCTTTGCTAAAGTAGGAAAGTCAAATTCAGATCATGAACCTGAGAACTTTGTGTTCCATTCAGCCCTTTCTAGTCAAGTATCCGAACTCACTCTCAACTGGGTGATTGACAGTGGTGCTTCTAGACATATCACAGGATTCAGAGAACACTTACATACTTTGACCGAAAGGTTTGATGAAGAAGTAACCATCGGGGATGATTCAGCACACCCTGTAAGAGGGGTTGGAACTTGTTCTATCAAGTTGAAATCTGGGCTTTCTCTTCAACTCTCTGAAGTCTTGTTTGTACCTGGAATAAAGAGGAATCTTATATCCATCTCTGCCCTTGAAGACAATGGTTATAGAGTTACCTTTATAGATGGAAAAGTTCTTGCTTGGCCTAAAAACTCATCTATCAAGAAAGCCCTCACCATAGGTGTAAGACAAGGGTACCTTTATAAACTATGCACTGAAGTTAATCAAGCCCTTACCCTTGACACCTTTGATTCAAATGAGATTTGGCATAGAAGATTAGGTCACCTTCATTTCCGTGCCCTACCTTCTGTGGAAAAACTTGTAACAGGCTTACCTAAGTTAAAACCATCTCATGAAGGAACTTGCAAAGGTTGTGCCTTAGGGAAGAATTCAAAGGGATCCTTTCCCTCTAGTTTGAGCAAAACTCTTAATGTGTTAGAATTGGTTCACTCAGACTTATGTGGACCCATGTCTGTACCCTCTAAAGCAGGATTTCTTTACTATGTCATATTTGTAGATGACTTCTCTAGGAAAACCTGGATCTATTTCCTTAAGTGTAAAGAATCATTAGAAATCCTCAAAAGGTTCAAAGAGTTCAAAGCCCTCTCTGAAAATTTCTCCGGAAAGAAAATAAAAATCTTAAGAACAGACAATGGGAAAGAATACACCTCTGAGATTTTTAAGGAATTTTGCCTAGAAGCTGGAATTAAGAGGGAGTTCACAGTTGCCTACAATCCCCAGCAAAATGGGGTTGCTGAAAGGAAAAACAGAACCATTGTAGAAGCTGCTAAAGCAATGCTACTTGACCAAAACATTGATACTTCTTTTTGGGCAGAAGCATCTAGGACTGCTGTCTATATTCAAAATAGATGTCCTCATTCACATCTTGATAACAAAACTCCTGAAGAAGCCTTTACCGGTGTGAAACCTGACATCAGTCATTTTAAGATCTTTGGCTGTCCTGTCTATATTCATGTACCTAAAGAGAAGAGATCCAAACTAGAACCTTCCGGAAAGAAGGGGGTGTTTATGGGTTATAGTGAAAATTCCAAAGCGTACAGGATTTACATTCCCGGGCAGAATCAAATTGAGTTGAGTCGAGATGTCATCTTTGAAGAAGACATTGCATTCAAAAGGGCAAGAAGCTCCTCTGAGTTAGAAACCCTTTCTCCTAGAGTACCTGAGGTGGAACCTGATTCTGAAATTCAGAGGGAGCATTCTGAGGAAATGTCACTCGAACCTCCATCAAGTGAGAATCCAAATGATAATAAGAGACCACTTTGGGCCAGGAAGATGCTCAAAGAAGCTGAGGTTCATGCAGCACCCAAAGGAACGTTCAGGGAGAGTAAAAGACCCAAACGTTTCTCTGGCTATGTTGCTCTAATAAACAACATCTTAAACTCAGAACCTGACAGTGTTTCAGAAGCCCTTCAACATCAAGCATGGAAAGATGCAATGACGGAGGAATATCAGTCCATTCTAAAGAATGATGTATGGGATGTAGTGCCTAGACCAAAAGGGAAATCTGTTGTCTCTTCCAAATGGCTCTTTAAAATCAAGCATGCTGCTGATGGCAGTATAGAAAAATATAAAGCACGTTTTGTGGCAAGAGGTTTTTCTCAAAAGGAAGGCATTGATTACAAAGAAACATTTGCACCTGTTGCCCGTTACACATCAGTGAGAGCAGTGATAGCCATTGCAGCAGCTAAAGGTTGGAAGATCCATCAAATGGATGTGAAAACTGCCTTTCTGAATGGAACCATTGAAGAGGAAGTCTATCTGGAACAGCCTGAAGGTTTTGTGATATATAAACCTGACTCACATGTATGCAGACTGAAGAAAGCTCTTTATGGACTTAAACAGGCTCCCAGGGTCTGGTATGAAAGAATTGACAGCTATCTCTTGGGATTAGGATTTTCCAAGAATGAGGCCGACTCCAATCTCTACTTCAAGGTAATCAAAGGTGATATGCTAATAATTATTTTATATGTTGATGATCTGCTAATAACAGGAGAGGATCACCTCATTGCTCAAAGAAAGCAGGATCTAATCTCTGAATTTGACATGAAAGACTTGGGTTATCCTACACTACTTCCTAGGTTTAGAAGTATGGCAAAAATCAGAAGGCATTATACTAAACCAAGGGAAGTATACTATAGACATTCTGAAAAGATTTGGAATGTTGGATTGTAGACCGATGTCTACACCTATGGAAACCAACCTTCACAAATTAAAAGAAGCAGCAGTAGAATCCAAGTGTGCAGATCCAACCCTTTACAGACAAATGATTGGATCCTTGATGTATCTGGTTAACACCAGACCTGATATTTGCTATGCAATGAATGTTCTCAGCCAGTTCATGTGTGAGCCAAAGGAAATTCACTTAATGGCTGTGAAACATATTTTGAGATATCTTCAAGGCACTATTGGATATGGTCTTCTTTACAAAAATGTTCAATTAGATCTTCATGGGTACTCTGATTCAGATTGGGCTGGAAGTGTAACCGATCGAAAAAGCACATCAGGATGTTGCTTCAGTTTAGGATCGGCTATGATCTCCTAGATTTGCAGAAAACAATCTTCAGTTGCACAGAGCTCAACAGAAGCTGAATACATTGCAGCCTCAATGGGAGCAAGAGAAGCAGTTTGGCTTCGTAAATTGCTTGTGGGACTCTTTGGTGAGCCCTTGGATCCAACAATTATTCATTGTGACAATCAAAGTTGCATCAAACTCTCTGTAAATCCTGTCTTTCATGATAGATCGAAGCACATTGAGATCCCCTATCATTATGTAAGAGATATGGTGGAAAAGAAAGTAATTCAGTTGGAGTATATTAGTACAAATGATCAAACTGCGGACATTCTCACCAAGCCTCTCTCCCGAATCAAGTTGGAACACTTCAGGAAGAAACTTGGTATGGTTGAAATGTAATTTGTTATTTATGTTTGAAATACAAATTGTTTATAAATTGTACTAATATATAAAGATGTTTAATGTGTAAACTCTTTTGTCATGTGTGTGACTCCATGACTTTATGGGCCTACTTTTCCTGTATGCATTATTGAAAGGTGACGATCTTTCTAATAATGTACACTTGTAATTGACATTGTAAAGTGACGACTCTACAATGATCAAACTATCATGGTAGATATCATGTGACTTGATATTATGGACATGTCATGATAGTGTCTCTTATTGATATCATGGGACTTGATATCATTTATAGATCATTATGATCATTAAGAGATAATCATGGTGGATACTTATATCCATGGATATGCCATGAATTATGGTAGACATCATGTGACTTGATGTCAGTGCACATACCATAATAAAGATATGATATGAAGAATGTCATGTGACTTGACAATATTGAGGAATCATACCATGTCTTAGATATCACGTGTTAAGGTGATATCTCTAGTTATTTGATTTGAAATATCTTCCCTAGCTAAGAGGGAGTGTTAATGAATGATAGCGTCGGTCAGATATGAAGGACGATTGCTGAAAGCATCATCGTCTTTCATACTTGCTTCGAATCTATCTTCATTTGAAATATCTCTGGAGATCATTTCTATCGAACTGTTGAGCATTCATCCGAATTATATTTGATGTTATATTGAATCGGAATTTATACTATCATCCGCCACTTAGTATATATGTTATACTAATCGCTTTTGTTAATCTGTGTATATCTCAACTCGTGCTTTAGAGAAACACGTCCCATGAGTGGACGTATCTCCACTTGTGGAGACACGTCCTCTCATGAGACGTGTCTCTTAGAGACAAGGTATTATCACATATTTATGGCGGAACATTTCTAGATATGCAAACATAGAAATCTGATAATGTTCTGCATTCAGCGCATTAAAATTTAATAAATCTGGAAGTCGAAATTCTATGTGTCTCTGGAAGTCGAAAATCTGTGTCTGAGTTTTGTAGAGTTCTGAGTCTGATATCACTGGTAGAACCCTAAATCTCTCTTCTTGCCATTAGATTTGTATTCATTTACATCCTTAAATAATAAAAAACAGCAATTCTTAAATTAACCAATAATATTATCTTTTTCTTTGTGAAAGCCGACTCAGCAATGTAAAATAGTTGGCCGACCCAGGGGAAATTATATAAAATTAAAATGGCAAAAGGTTCATATAAAAGCTGGGCCAATTTAAATAATAAAAGCCAACACTTAGTTACTATGAAGGGGCAGCGATCTGAAGGACGTGTCCCTTACTAAGGAACGAGCAAGGTGAATGGATGTGCCTTTTCCCCACCGTAGGGATATAATAGGAGACCAAAATCCAAGAGGAGGCACCATCGAATCATTGAGGAATGAAGAATAAATCTGATGGTAGCAGCAGTTGATCAGATTGGAATCATTCAAACATATGTATTTAATATATGTATTTGTAAAAGCAAGGAATATGTTTTAAGAGTTATAGCAGATCGAATAGAATGGAACCAGCAGAAGACATAATCAGATAAGTATATCATTGCCAGAATATATGGGGACATTATATATATATATATATACAAAAATGATGCTTGCAGCAATTATTGAGCCTTATAAGTTGTTATGTTTCCCTAATACGAAAATGGATAATAGATTCTTATGTGTTTCATTTACACTAACAATATCTTATGAATATAAAGGACAGATTGATTAAAGGAGAAGAATATACAGACCAGCAATCATCTACAGGGAAAAATTAAATAAAAGGAAATAGCGGACTGCAACCTCTAAATTGGAAATAAATGATAAATTTGCATGTGCCAGTCTGTTTTCTTGAATCGGTGGTATGAAATCTGATTTACAATAATGTAGTTGTAGCACCATTTAATATATGTGATTGTGATTGTTTGATTAGAAGATCAAGGTGCTAATGATGCATTGCTGTTATGACTGTTTCCTTATATCAGTAAATATGATTAGTATTTGTTTGCCATATGTCTTAAATGTTTTAGCCATGATAGAGGAGGTTGAGATTACAAGAGGGGAACTGTGATGGGGCACTCTCCTAGGTATGCCACCTCGAGATGGGGGACCAAGTAGTCCCAAGGAGGCCAAGGGGGTACCAATGGGGTACCAATGGTACAACACTTTGGGCTTAGGAGAGATGGCATTTTCAGGGCACCCATTGTAATCTCACCCCTTCCATCATGGTGAACCAGCACAAGAGGTCAAATCATAGAGAGAGGGAAATGGTTGACAAGACGAGGGTATAGCAGAAAGGGGACACCTCCTAGGTAGACCACCTCATATGGACAGCATGGGCTACATGAGGCCAAGATATTCACTCTTGGGCCTAGGAGAGAAGGGTCCTAGGCACCCCATTGAGTCACGTTCTCCCATACTCTCCTATGGTTGAGCCCTTCAAGGATATTAAATGCTTTGTGGCTGGATTAGTAATTTGGCCTTAAGTTTACTAATATTTAATTATGATAATCGGCTAATTAATATTATTGTGGTAGATGTATATAATTTGCTAATCAGTGTGATTGTGGTAAATGGGTTCTAATTTGTGTGCAGGGCTTCAAACAGGTGAAAGGTGCTCTCTAACCCATTTGTTCATTTAAAAAAATAAAGATTTAGGGCAAATTTAAGGCATTCCCAATTAGGGGGCATTATATATCATTATATATATATATAAACTTACTCCCCTTATTGATCTATCATTGGTCTGCATATATCTTTTGAGATCTGTATATTTCTCTTTTTAGATCTGCAACTGTATATATTTCTTCCCTTTCATATCCCAAAATACAATTACTATTTATGTCTTCATGTCCTAATGAGGAGACATGCCTCTTCAAACTATGATGCCCTTATGAAGAGACGTATCCCTTTGTTTACCGAAGTGATTGCTGCTTTTCTTTTAACAAATCTGAGCACTCTTTTTTATTTCTTAATTACTGCATATACATTGTTGCTCCTCAACTATATTCGCTGCCCCTCCAAATATATCAATTACAGCCTTTAAACATGAATCACTGCTGTCTGATCTGATCGCTGCCCTTTTTTGGGCCTCTTATGTATTATAAATTGAATATACTTATTTTTATATTTAGTTATATATATTTAATATTTATAGTATGATTATAATAGTATTTAAATTGTTAATTTTTATATTTATTTATATTCTAAATATTTATTATTTTATTTATTTATTTGCATTTTGATGGTTGGTTTGTGTTGCAATTTCAGGGGCATGACACATTTTGTGTTCCTAGCTATGCCATTTGGTTTAATTTATGCTCTTGCTACCTTCCAAACATGTATAAACCATGTGTTCAATAATCAATTGTGGAAGTTTGTATTAGTATTTTTTGATGATATTCCAATCTACAACAAAACATGAAAGGACCATCCCCAATATTCAAATGAAGTTTAGGGAATTTTGGAACAACAATCCCTTTTGGCTAAGAAATCCAAATGCGAGTTAGGATTGAAAGAAATTATATATTTAGGACATATTATTAGTGCTCAAGGAGTGGAAGTAGATCAACAAAAGATACAAGCTACTTTAGATTGACCTCCACCAACCAATTTAACTCAGTTGAGAGGGTTCTTTAGGCTTTTTAAATATTGTAGAAGAATTGCCAAAGGATTCTCTCAATTGATCGTTCCATTGACAAATTTGGCCAAAAAGGTAGTATATGATTGGATAAAGATAGCTCAACACACTTTTGACAGATTCAAGAAAGTAGTAAGTTCATGTACTATACTAGCTATTCCAAACTTCTCACTTCCTTTTGTTACAGAATGTGATGAATCAAGTGAAAGAATTGGAATAGAATTAATCCAAAAAGGATATCTAATAGAGTTTAAGACACCTCAAGTAGTAATTTAGTTTTCAAAGAAGTTTTCAAATTGCATGGGTTGCCTAAAAACATATTAAATGAAGGAGATAGTAGGTTCCTACACTTGTTGTGGCAAGAATTCTTTCATTTAAGAGGAACTAAATTGTCTCCTAGTACTAATTATCACCCACAGATTGATGAACAAAAAAAATAGTCAACAAGCAAGTTGAGGGTTACTTGAGAAACTATGTAACAAGGCAACAAACAACCAAAGATAAAATGGGTTTATTTGGGGGAAACGCTACTACAACACTACATATGTCCATTAGGATGACACCTTTCATGGCCTTGTATAGTTATGATGTTTTATCCCTCGTAGATTTGGTCATCATAGATAGCAAAGTGACAAGGGCAAGAGATCTAGTCAAGCAAAGTCAAGAAATTTTGAAACCACTCAAGTTTTTGGCTATAGTTCCTAATCCACCCACACAAGGGTATGTGTCGTTGCTAATCCACCGCTCTAGGAGAAAGAAAGAAAGGGAAATCAATAGGAAGTTAGTCAAGAGGTGGTTGAGGCCCGAGAGAATTAATGGATGGAAACCCGTCTCGAAAGCTCAAGGAGAACCTACAAAGATCACAAAATCAGCAAAAGTTACATGCACATCAACATTGAACCAAAAGAACGTTTAAAGTGAAAAAATATGGTCTTCTTGAGGCTATAACCTTGTAGACAGTCTTCCTTGAAGAAGAGGGGAGCAAAAAAACACCAAGGTTCCATAGCTCTTACAAAATAAAACAAAAGATTGGGGAGGTTGCATATGAACTAGAATTGTGAGATAACAATAAGACTCATAATGACTTTAATGTCTCTTGTTTGAAAAGGGCAATAGTAAGTCAAATTATCCCTTCAATAAGTCTACCCTATAGAATGAAGGAAAATTGTTTCTTATTCCTAAGGCTATTATAAATTTCAAAGAATGAAAGCGAAGGAACAAAACAACGGAAAAATATCTAGTCCAATTGAAAGATCTTCTTGAAGAGGATGCTACATGGGAGGGTGCAAAAAATTCGTCAACATCCTAATTTGCAATTGCTTGAAAATAAGCAATCTTGGGCAAGGCAGATTGTAATGTCCCCTCCTTGAAATTAAGCCAAGTTAAAACCAAAAGCCCATCAGGCATTTCCCCATGGGCCTTGGAAATTTTGCACTAGGGAAATAGGATTATAATAATAAATTAGGAGTGTCATAATGTCAATAAAGGGGAACGCTTAAGTGATATTATAAAATGAAATAATAAAAAATTAGGCCTCGAGTAAAGTTAAAATATGAAATATCATCTCTTATAATTAAAGTTTAATTTAAATAATTCCTCTAGAATATCAATCAGTGGTCCAATAGTCATGAAGGAAATTTAAAGAGTTATGTCTTTTGGAGGGAAACATTACTTAAGAGGCCAACCAAGGAGGTATATTTGATCAACCTTCTAATTTCTAATTTCTACTCCCTATTAGAGCATTGAACTTTGGCTCAATTAACCTAAGGACAAAAACCCTCTAGGTCTAGAATTGGAGGATGAAAACCCACAATTCCTTGGAGTGTTCACACAAAAATCACAATTGTACAAATTTGGTTCATTTTCAAGTTGTAATTAAAGAAATATCCTTTCAAATCTACAATTCATAATTGGTTTGCATCATTCCATATTCTTTGTCAAGGTTGAAACATCAAAGGTAGAGCTATAATTGTTTTGCAACATCCTATATTCTTTGTCAAGGTTGAAACATCAAAGGTTTTGCAACATCCTATATTCTTTGTCAAGGTTGAAACATCAAAGGTAGCTAATATATAAAGTCTTGGCCTGATGTCTCCCTCGATTGCCTATCATTGGATAGCATAATGAAGGCAATCATAGTTGACGCCTATGTAACCCAAGGACGCATCCCTGACCAAATTAGGGACGTCCCCAATGGGAAAAGTTTTGAGGATGCGAAGATGCCTCGAAAATGTTTTGGGGTCGTGAGGATGCCTCTAAAACGTCCCCACGCTGTCCCCAAAATTGAAAAATTAGAAACGCCCTTGATACGACCAACAGAAAATCCGAAACACCAAGGGACAGCTAGCCATCTTGAGGACAACTAGCCATCTAGCCATCCCCTATGCCCCAACCACTTTCCAATTGTTTTTTATTCAAAACACAAAAATAATAAAAAATAAAGGGGTGTGGGGGCTGCTGATTAGAGACAGCTGCATATTTGTATATTTTTCATTTTTGTCATTTTGTAGTTTAAACTTGCAGCCTTTGGGCAATTTGATGTAATTTTTATATAACATATATGCACATTGTCAATGAATGCAATTAACTTTCTTTAAAACTTAATTTGTTTGTCGCTTTCTATGAAATGAAAATAATAAATATCAATTGAATTCTAATATTATGTGTTAAGGTTCTATGATGTATATGATGATTGTTTTATCAATGCTATCATATGAATATTTGAAATTTTCTATATTTTTTAAATTTTCCCTATTTTCTTAGTGGTTGTCCCCTACCGCCCCCTAAAAATGGCCTCCCTCCCGTCCCCTTCCCAAAACACGACCCTCAATCCCCTGCCGTTCTCATCCCAAAAACTTGGGGTAACATAGGTTGAAGCCCATTCACTAAATGCCAAATTCCCAAGACCCATGGGAAATTTTATAATGGTTGTTGGGTTAATCTTGTTTTAATTTCTAGGAGGGGACATTACATTTAGGGCCAACTAAATAATCCAAACTGATAGAAAATTCTGATGCATTGAAGACACCTCCTTGAGCAGCTCGGTAAAATATCCTTTTAGATCACACCAATCGCCGAATAGTATCATCACCAATTGTTCATTAAGCTGATCAAGGGTTTTTTCTAATACTGCATCATTCTAGCAAGCCCTTGAAGACTTATGCAGAATTGTTGAAGAATGGGTGATTATATAGCAAACAACAATATTCCTTCATTTTGGCGTTTAAGCTTAAAAATTATTGAGTGAATTAAAATTGGGCAGATATCATAAAATATTTCATTTGGGATATTACATGCAAAACAGGTTAAAAATTCTGCTAGATAAAGTTTATTGGGTTTCAAGGATTTAGCACATGTAGGTTCACGGGCAATCAAAATCAAACCCAAAAAAAAGAGAACTTTTTGTGTTGTTTTACTTGTTTAATTTTTGCAGATGGCTGGCATGGTTTACTAATTCCCATATGATCGATCTGTCTTTGTTAGGTTAAGGGTCCTCAATTGGATGGCTGATGTGGTTTTATCGATTTCCAATGTATATCAGACTCATTTTCTCAAGATCTAGAAGTTGCCAAGCAGTCAATAGTTGATGAAAACAGGCCTACATAGAGATAAAAGTGTAAACATTTGAGGACATCTTTTTCCGGCAATTGAAGAACTTCCTTCTTCTGTGTCTGCATTTGGGATCTTTTGTTGGCTGCACATTATTCTTGGGTCTGAGCGACCAAGTAATAAAGCAGAACATTTGTGATATCAGTAATCTGAGACGAGAGTTAAGATGTATCTGTATGTGGTGTGGACGTGAATGTGTTGTGGTCCTCGGTTGCTGTAACTGGAATTTGTTTCCAGATCTATTTTAAGTCCACTGGGACTCGTTTCCATATCCCGTTTGTCTGTATAAAGACTATAGTTGCCTGTGTTGGCTGAATCTAATTCTTTTATATTTAAAACCTGAAGATTTCATAAAACTGTGTTCACTTCTCAAGGTGGGTTTCACTTTTTTTAGCTTCTGTTGTGCAACTGTGATATATGCTGATTGGAATCTGCCGGATTTATCTCACCCACTCTAGATACTGCGCCATATATCCAACTATTAACTCTAATGTTTACCTAGAATAAATAGTGTTCATTGTTCCTTAATCTTCGAATACTCCCACCATTAAAAATAGAAAATAAGCGATGGTTTGAAATATTCGTTCCTTGTTTGCCATAAGCAACAATAAACCCAAAAAAATGTCAGTCCTCTTACCTGAGTGTGAGCTAGAACCCTGATAACAGTGGCATACTTCTTCATCTTCTCAAGCTCGGCCTCGATGCTCTTTTTACCATCTCCATTCTCATATTTCTTTGCATACTTAGTGAAGGCCTTCTTCTTGGCCTTGTACCAGTTCTTATAAAAGCGCCTCCTTAACTCCTCGCTGAGATGCTGAGCCCACACAGTGTTCAGCGTGCGGAGACCGCGAGGGGTCTTGATGTAGGCCACCACACCCACAATCACCATGGGTGGAGTCTCCAAAATAGTTACCGTCTCACAGGTCTCCTTCTTGTGAAGCTCTGCAAAATAACCATGTCACAATATAAACAAAAAAGGATCAAAAACAGATAGTGTGCGTTGAAAACAAATGGATTAAGAAAGTGGGCTCACTAGATCCAGGCTTCTCGACCTCTCTGACGATATGGGTCATGCCGGCCTTGTATCCCATGAATGCCGTCAGCTTGCAAGGCTTTGTTGGGTCATCCCTCGGAAACGACTTCACTGTCATTCATTACCATCAGGCCTATATTAGACACTGTATTTCTGTATACTGAAGTTTTTGAATTCACATATTTCAGTTTGTTTTCTGTAAATTGATAATTTCTGTTGCAAAAATTGATCGGTATTTTTCCGTTTCGTTTACCTTTTCCTCTGTGACGACGAGCTCTCTTGCGAGGAAGGAATCCCAGAGATCCATGCCTGGGATGCTCGAACTTCCTATGACTCATTTTGCTTCCTGCTGCTCCTCCAACAGCCGCCCCTGCACGTTGAAAAGAAAACCCTAAATCTTAACCTACGTATAAATTGGATTATAAGAAAACCCTAAGCCAAGGGGGTAAAATTAGTGCAATTTAGCTGTTATATTAGGAAGGAAAGTGCTCTCTTCCTAAGCTTAATCTAGGGTAAGCGAATAAGATAAATATGCGTAAGCATAAATTAAACTAGATTAAATAATGACTTACGTGTATACATATTATCATTATCAAGAAAAATATAAAATGTCTATAGAAAATAATTAAGGAGCGTCCCCTTTTAGTTTTAGATATAAAGATGAATATAACTTTGTTGTAATCATTGAATTTATCTATTTTGGAATTGTGAATGATGGGCTGAGTTTGTATTGTGTTTCTAGAGCTCCACAATCTATCAATTGAACATGCAAGATTAAGTCATTTTTATATATGTGGATTTGATTTTTGGTTGTAGATTTGACCCAGTTAAATGTGTATTCATGGTCAGTCACTAAGGTACATGTTCTCTTGGGTCAACCCCTCGAAAAGACTAGCTTTACTATCATGCAAATGATCAAAGATAGTGATTTTTCAAAAATGCAAATGTTTCTATGGTGATTATGTAAATTAAGATTCATTTTAGGTGCTTTGACATGTAAAAGTTCTACCATGCTCCTTTGATATACATGAATGGTATTTAATGATATTTTTGGATGATGGATTAATGAAATTGAATTCCTTTAAATACAAGGACATAACAATAAAGCATACAAATGTTTATTTAGTCATCTTATAATGACTAGTGAAAAGGGGTTGAAAAGTTGGAATTTGAATTAGAATATTTAAATTTTGGAGGTTAATTTCATGGGTTCCCATGCTTGTGAAATTGGTCCAAGACATGGGAATCATAATATCAATGTGGGAATATAATGTATGGGAATGGGTACAAGGTCGAGTCTGATAAATGAATAATGTATAAGAATATTTGTGGATATAGATAGGATAAGGTGAAATGTGTTGGAGTGTGTGTAAATAAAGAATGGAGAAAGGATTAGGGAATGAGCCCAACTTCACACAAGATTGTATCATTTGTTGATATGTAAGTGTAATAAGGCATTCCATCGAAATGGGCCCAAAATTATATAAGAAATGACATGGATATGCAAATTTCACAATTATTTTTTGTCCATCAAAATGAAGTGAGAATTAACATGCGTAAGAAAATTTCACCATTACTTTTTGTCCACACTTTGAGATACATCTCAAAGTATGTGAGCACTCACAAGTATGCATCTAAAGCAAATATTCAAATATAAAAGGATATTTGGGTCCATAGAAAGTAATGGACATTAAATATCTTTGTGTAGTTTCATCCTTGTTGTGCATGCTCCATGGGAACCAAGAGTGATATGTTGTGTTGTTGTGTCGCATGTTAAAATCTACCACCCTATCAAGCACAAACTTTTCCCAAAACATGGTGGTGAGTCTTTGTGTAGGTATGTGTGGTGTGGCCTTTGATTTTATGGAATTCGCAAAGTTGATTCTCGTTATACCAAGGGGGTTTCACATCTGGTTCTTGGTAATTTTCAAATGTAGGAGGCTTGATGAGTTTTTCATCAATCAACTTTTTCATTATGTCCTCAAGTGGTTCCCCCAAAATGGTGTATTTTCTTTTGGGATAAGTTTTGCGTTGGGGTGGTCCCCTTTGGTCATTGAGATTATTGATGGTTTGATTGTTGTTGGGTTGGTATGTTGTGTGATGAGTGTTTTGATGTTGTGTTTGGATTTTTGGTGTGGGTGTGTTTTGGCGAGGACCACTAATGACCACCTTGGCATCAACGACACCATCATTAGTAATGTTTTTGTTCCTTGCCCATGTACGAGGTTTATCATTGTAATTGGATGGTGGGCGGTTGTTTTGATGTTCGTGGTATGATGTTGATTTTGTGGGTTGGGTCACAAGGGCTCTTTCGATGCTAAGCGCCTTGGAGATCAGTTGATCATATGTGGTGATGCCCTGAACCTTGAGATGAAATGCCAAGCAGCCTTCAAGGTTGGCTATGATGGTGCAAACTTGTTGTTCTTCTGGCATGGTCCACTTGCTTCGATTGGCCTTGGATCGCCATTGTTGAAGGAATGGACCTAAAGATTCATTCTTTCCTTGTTTTAGAGCGTATAGTTCTTCGAGACTAACATCCATTGCAATATTACATGTGTAGTTCTTAATGAATGCATCCCTAATTTCTTGGAATGTTCTAATGCCTGAAGGTAAGCGAGAGAACCATTCTATAGCGGGCCTGCCAAGCTTCTAGGAAATAGCCGCATTAGATAAGTATCGTCATATGCGACTTCCATGCAATGAACCTGGAATTCCTTGATGTGATCTTTCAGGGTTTCCCATCCCTCGATATTTGTCAAATTTGGGGATTTCAAATCCCTTGGGGAATGGTTTCATCTCTAGGCTCCTATCAAATGGATAGGGACACAAGTTGCTTGGTGTCTTGGTTGTTTCATCCTATTTGAAGGTCGAGCACTTGTTGCGAGAGCAACCTGACTTGTGTCGTCACATCATTTTTCAAATCAAGGGGTGGGATGAAAATGTTTTGGGGTATTTCAATTGTGGGTTGGATGGGTGGGTTGATTGGTGTGTTGTTTGGCTTGTTGTTCAATGGTATCTGTATGTTTTGTCGAGCTAGGTAGGCTTCCACCTGCTTTTGTATGAACAACGCTTGTTATTGATCTTTGTTGTTGTTGTGCTAAGATTTGTGCTTGTTGTTGCGCTTGTTGCTGTTCCAACAACTCTTGTTGTTGTGCTTGTTGTTGTTCCAATAACGCTTGTTGTTGGGTTGCCAATTATGTTGCTTCTTGCTGCTCTTGGTATTAATTTAATGCTTGTTGATATGCTTGCAATTGTGTTGCTTGTCTTTGTGCAAGAAGTTGTGCTTGATATTGGGCCTGATATTGAGCTTGCGCTTGTGCGGCTTGTGCTTGAGCTATTTGTTGTTGTAATAAAAGTTGTGCTTGAGC
Organism: Sequoia sempervirens; assembly: GCA_007258455.2. Lineage (NCBI taxonomy): Eukaryota > Viridiplantae > Streptophyta > Pinopsida > Cupressales > Cupressaceae > Sequoia > Sequoia sempervirens. Next base: position 272,426 of record VDFB02077118.1, on the reverse strand, counting down.
GGTCTTTTGTGCTTGCAATGCTTGCACGACTTGTGCTTGGGCTGTTTGTTCTTGTAATAAAAGTTGTGCTTGAGCAGTCTTTTGTGCTTGCAATGCTTGCGCGGCTTGAGCAGCTTGAGTGACTTGTTGTTGTTGTTGCAATAAAGCTTGGGCTTGTTGTGCTTGTTGCACTTGCAATGCGGCTTATGTAGCTTGGGCAGCTTGTGCGGCTTGAGCAGCTTGCTGAGAAGCTAGTTGTTCAACTTTTTGTTTCTGAACTTGTTGGTATCCTCTTTGGAAAGCAGCTTGCAATGCTGCGTCGTATTAGCCTGATGTGGTGAAAGTTGGTGGTGGTGGAGGTGGTAGTGGATTTGGGATGGTGTTTATGAAGGTGGTGTTGGTGTTTTGCGTGATGGATGGTGTTGTTGATGTGATTGGTCCTTGAGAGACCATGTTTTGTGATACTAAAGGGGTGTTTGATGATGTTGCCATTGCTTGCATATTCATCGTTTGTTGTTGCGATATCAACGACAAATTTTGGGTGTTTGGCATGATGCTTTGATTGATACTTGGTAGAGGAAGCCCTAAACCAAGGAGTGGTGTGGATGATAATGGCAATGGTGGAAGAGGTGGAAATGTAAGGTGTGGGTTGTTGAGAATGTTGTGGTGTCGAATATGCCCCCTGGTCGAACATATCTCCCTCTTCTTAAGTAATGAGAAAGAGGTGTTTGAGGTGTTGTGCATGAAAAATGACGATGATGGATCATGATGGAAGGTGAGAGGAACATTTTTGTGTAATGGGTTTTGGGGTATGCTTTGTTCCAAGGTGGTGTTTGCATCCAAATTTTGATTATTAACAAGGGGGTGTGCTTGAAGAGCATTTAGAAATGCATTTCCCTTGTTAACATTGGGTTGGGTTGGAGCAAAAGATGTCGTGATTTGTGGAATGTTTTGCGTGATGTTTTGGGATGGGGGTGTAGATGAGATAGGGATGGTGGATGAGATTGGAGGAAAAGATGTCTCCACTATGGTACTCACGTCAAAATCTGAAGGTAGTTTGGCCCCTTGTTTTGCTAGTTCAAGCATGTATAACGAAGGGTTGAGCCTCATCATGATGTTGATGATTCTATGGTTGTCCGGATTTTGGAGCATTTCAATCATTTCCTCACGAGACATTCCAAAAGTAAGGTCCTCTCCTTGGTTTTCTTCTTGCAGATTTTGTGATGATGAGAGGGTCAAAGGATTACTTGATTCGGCAGGATTCATTTTTGCGTTTGTTTGGCTGAGATCGCTTGAAGCGGGTGTTTCTTTGTTGGCTTCCATACTCTTCTTGTATTGAGATCTAGTTAGAACCATAAAACAAGGATCAATCTTCGAAAATATGGGAGATGAATCTCTTGATTCTTTGGATTGATCTCTATTTTATGCTCCCAAAGTAGAAAGTTTTAGGATGCCTTGAGGATCAAATGTGATGATATCATGATGATGTTAGGGATGGATGATATGGATGTTATGGTCTTTTGATTAATCTTGAATGAGATACTAGGCTTTTAGGACTTGCGGATTTTGATTTTGATTTGTTTTTTTAGATTCGAGATTTTGTCCTTGATTTTGATTTTGCTTTTGATTTTGAACAAAAAGACCCTAAGATGTTGGATGATGATCTAAGGGATAGCTTTGTTCAAAGGATGATGATTTGAATATGTGTGAGGAGAAGGATGCATCTACCCACACCTATTCAAACAAGATGATTGTTTCACTAAGCATATGAAGAAGGATTCATCTACATACACTAAGCTAGACAAGATGATTTTGATAATTTTGACTAAGCATATGCAAAAGGATGCATCTACACATGCCTAGCAAAAGGTGATTTTGATAAAAAATTTCAAGGATTTAGTCTCAATGATTTTGATGATTTTGATTTTTCCACAAAGCCTAGTATTAAGGATGATTTGAAGATTTTCCAAAAGGTGATTTATGAGATGATGTTGTTTTTGATGTTTTGGAGGATGTGTGAAAAGGATTTTGATTTGTTTTGATCCTAAGATGAACCTAAAAGGGACACTTTGTTTGCCTAGACTTAGGTATTGAAGAGCATGCAAATGCTTCCTAAAGACCTTTGTAACCAAGAAATGATTTCATTTGAACATTCATTTTTGGATTTCCAACCAATGATTTTTTGCTTTGGGATTGTGAGTCTTCAACACATATGAAAGTTCATTTTGCTTAGCTTTGCTTAATGTCTTTATTTTACCAAAAACACTTTCTTCAATTAGGTTTTCAAACTAAGATGTCCAATGTCTTAATTTCTTCAAACCCCACAAGATATGTTATGTGGAAATTCAATGAACTTAAGGCAAGGGTTTCCTATTGTTTACTTAAGAAGACAAATTGAGATATAATCCAATGTTTAGAAACCTCTAAGGACGTGAATCCCAAGGGAAAGCAATAACATATGGATTGAGTCAATTGTATTTGTCCTCAAAAGGGTTTGAAATTTGGATGATGTTAAGTGTTTGTTTTGAGATGTTTTCGATCAAACAATGCATTTTGTAACCCAAGAATAAGTACAATCCTATGGATGTGTAAGACAATATTTGTTGGATTCCCACTTGGACAAATCCCAGCTACGCTTATCTCTAGCAAATGGTTAGATGCTTGACCCCACTGGCTCCCCTCCATGACACTCACTTATACGGGCAGCCAAGCATCAACACCCATGAAACTCCCATGGCATGTTTTCCATTTCTACTAGAAGACCGTAAAGGTGCGGCTTCAGAATGACCGCTCTTGCACCAACAAATAGATTAAAGGATTTTGGAAAATTCTAGCACATGGGTTTTAATAAGGACTTTTTCGTTCGTGGAGATTGACCCATACGAAAAGAGTCCCTTTCTGATCCATCTTGTTAATCAACTGCGTGATATTGGCGTTTCTTCCAATATCCACATTTATATCCCGGTTGGAAATACTCTTGGCTTTAGAGTGTTACCAGTTGAGCTGTTCCCTTGGGTGAGTACTTTTTCCCCAAGGCAGGCCCTCTAGGATAAACAAAAGCGAACGAAGAACACTATTCGTAACTCGATCAATCTTTGTTGGCCACAAGAAAAGAGAATATACGCAACAATGCCCCCACTCACACTCGCACAAGATTTTGTTCAATTTTAAACCCAAACCAAAGTGTGGAGGTGATTGCTTTATCTCACCCCAAAGTCATGAAAAAGGACTTTTGATTCTCAAGATCGCTATAAAGCGCGAGAGAAGCGCATACATCATTTTTCAATGCCTTTAGTTTAAGTAAACCTTCACGAAAAACAATGTTTGCACTTGTTCTTTTTAAATCCATAAAGCAAAATGTGATTTCGTTTTAAGCACCAAAAGACAAAGTGAAAGACATTTGTTCAATTTGTTAATCCAATAAACAAAATCTAGTAAGTTGTGATCCTAAAGTTCGTTTTAGCCTTTGCAAAAAATGGAAAAGGTTCTTTTTAAGCCCAAACAAAAATTAGTGTCCTGAGAAGGAGAAGATAACAAATTCTTAAAAAAGTGTTAAACAAACACTAAAGTGTTTAAAAACACTTTGATTTGATGAACATCCTTCTCATGCTTCTCTTTCCTTTGATTTTGATTTCCAACCTACAAAGAGGAAAAAATAGTCAGATTATGGAAAAACACAGAAATTAAAAAGCAGAAAACAGAGGAAAAATCAATCATAAATCAAAACACGTGCTAAAATTAAATTTCCCCTTTTTACTGTCTCCCAATGTTGCAACTCATGATGGCGTTGCAGTTTGGTCTCCCAGCGGTGCCCTCAGAGCATCGCTTACCAGTTAGCGTTGCTTTGTGTCGGGACAGAGAGCTCAACTGCGTCGCTCTTTTCGACCCGCATCGTAATTTCCTTCCAATGTTGCTATTTTTGAAAATTTGAAAATTCCTGCAAGTCAACGAATCCAATGGCGGAGTTTAAAATTCAAAATTTTTGGCAAGACGAGTCCAGTGGCGCAATTTGTGTTTTAAGCAGTGCCCTATAGCGACACTGACGAGCCCGCGGTGCCAAAATAGCAACGCTGACGAGCCCGTGGTGCCAAAACAATGATGCTGAGCTCCTAGCGTTGGAATTTCCTGTGTGTGAAGAAAAACACAAAAATTTCAAGAAAAGATTAGAAATAATGATATCCATCCCTCCTAGCGCCAAATGTGCGAACCCCAGCCTAGATACCTGCAAAACAAAGAGAATAAATACCTCAAATTAGATATTGCAAGCATAAACAAAGATTCCCCATGAAATCCATTTACAAATTCAAAATAGGAAAGAAAACAATGAAAAACACAATATAAATGATAAACTAGATTGAATCCTAATTTAAATATGCAAACTCATGATCCCATGGGGGAATTGGTGCCAATTTGATGTGAAAATTGGCCCTTTCCCAATTCCTAAGATGCAAGCTTCGAATGTTGAAGAGATTGATCCACTTTGTTGATGAAGAATGAAGACTCCAAGCCAAAAATCTACAAAACCTAGCTATGACTCAATGATAATGGATGGAATTCAAGAGATATTTGAGCATGGTAACTTTGCTTGGATTGTGAATGAATTTGAGTAGAGTAAGTTTACTCAAATTGTGAATGATGAAATAAGGATATGAGCTCTTTATTTATAGGATTCCAAGATGGATGAATGTCCAAATTTGAGCAATGTGGGACTAACATTCATCTAATGATATGATGCCACTTGTCAAACTATGAATGGATGATGGATGTGCAAGATTTGGGGTTTGTGCCAATAAATGCATAATATTTGAATTTCAAATTTGTTGAAATGACATGCAAGAGGGAAAGGAAAATGCAATAAATGCCACTTGGCTCAAGTCAAAGGACATGTAAGAGATTTTAAATGCCTTGTTGGATGTACATGTTGACTTGGAATTTTTGAATTCAAATTGAGAGAATATTCCAAAAGATGCCTTGTGAGGAAAATAGAGATTTAATAAGTGAATTAAATCTATTTTCATGTGCAACTTGCATTATCTAGAGGATGTGACATGAGATGAGATTAAATTAATCAAGGATTAATTAAATTAATGAGAGAGGTTAGATGATGCGACCTATTTGACTCAAATTTATGGATTTATTTAAATCAAATAAGAAAGAAATATGATAAGAGGCTAATTAAATAAGGATTTTGATTTATTTAATTAAAAGGGTGGTGTTAGATTAAATCAAATAAGGTTTTAATTTATTTAATTTAATGGATAGACTTTAGAGATTTAATCAAATTAAATAGGGATAATTAGATCAAATGGATTGATTTAATTAACAAAAGAGATTGACTTAATTAGATAAAATGATTTATTTAATTAAGAGATGAATATTGATGAATTTAATCAGATAGGGGAATTTGATTAAATGGTTAGACCGAGGGATGATTCAGGAAGAAACGATGTTAGTAAGTCAAGATCAGATGCACAATGTCAATCAGTATATTTTACGTGTCTACACCCATGAAGCTACGAACTTCTGACACATTCTGAGGCATTGGCCAATCCATGATTGCCTTGATCTTCTTAGGGTCTATCGAGACTCCTTCGGCTAAAATAATATGGCCTAGATAGTGCACCCTATCTTGATAAAACAAGCATTTGGATTGCTTCCAATAGAGTTTCCTTTCTCTCAGTTGTTGTAAAACTATTCTCAAGTGCCTATCATGCTCTTCAATAAACTTTGAGTAAACTAGGATTTCATCTATGAAAATAAAAACAAAGTCATCCAAACAGTCTTTGAACACACTATTCATGAGGTTCATGAAAGCTGCAGGTGCATTGGTCAAACCAAAAGGTACCACAGTGAACTCGTAATGTCTATATCAAGTTTGAAAGGAAATCTTCAAAATATCTTCTTCCTTTATTCTCAACTGATGGTATCCCGACCTAAGATCGATTTTGGAGAACACTGTTGCTCCCTTCATTTGGTCAGACAACTCATTGATCCTTGGAAGTGGATATCGATTCTTGATGGTCGCTTTGTTCAACATTCGATAGTCTATACATAGATGCAATGTTCCATCCTTCTTTTTCACAAAGATAACTGGTGCTCCCCAAGGAGACACACTGGGTCTTATGAACCCCTTGTTCAACAATTCCATTAACTAGGCCTTCAACTCATAGAGTTTGGTGGTAGTCATCTGATAAGGTGCTTTGGATTAAGGGTCAACTCCTGGTATAAGGTTAATAGAGAAGTCAATTTCCCATTTCGGAGGTAACTTTGTGAGTTCATTAGGGAATACATCTTGAAACTCCTTGAGAATAGGGTAGTCATCTAAATACGGTTCCTTGCTATCACGGTTACTTATATGCACAACATAAATAGCACATCCCTTACAACGAGTCTTCTTAAGCTGCATAACAGAGATCTATCTAAGCTTTAAGGGTCTTTGCATCCCACAAATCTCGATTGGGTTCCCATAATCATCCAAACAATTAACTACCTTGTCCTTATAGTTAACTATAGACTTATGCTCGATTAACCAATTTATTCCCAAAATTACATCATATGAGCCTAAAGGTACCACATACAAGTTGACCTGGGTCTAGAAGGTTGGAATTTCTAACTCGCTGCAAAAGAGACATGTATCTACCCTCCGCTCTACTTGATTTCCATACTATACTGTCCATGAGTTTTCCATGTATCTAGGTCTAATAGGTATCTTGGATATTACTCCAAGGTCTATGAAATATTCAGTAGCTCTGGTATCAATTAAAATAGAGACAATTCAACCATAGAGCTTACTCGTCAATTGTATTGGTAAAGCCTGATACTCTGCCTACTTGTTATCCACTGCAACGTGGATCTAATGATGCTAAGATTGTTGATAGTTTCCTTCCCTTCGTGACTTCAACCACTATGGATAATTTGAGTCATAATGATCACATCCACAAGTATAGCACCTGTCACGAGGCTCTTTGCGATCTCTTGGCTTGTCCTCTCTAAAGATTTCCTACTTTTGGTCATCTTTTCCCTTGTTATTATTTTCCTTCTTGTTCTTTCCACCATTACCACCTTCACCTTTCTCTTGTGAATCACTTCCCCTCTTGAGATTACGGATATAATGGTTCTTGTCTCCTTTATGAAACTTGTTGTTCCCAAATCGTGACTCAAGATTTGTATTATTGCGGTAATTAGATAACTGATGTAATTTCTGCTCCTATTTAGTGGCATTTAAGAAAACTTCGTTCATGGTGAGAGGATCATGCATGTCCACTTCTGCTCCAACGTGGGGCCTAAGTCCCAATATGAACTTCCATATATGAAAATGTTCATCTCCCTGATATTGGGGCACATACTTTAGTAGGTTGGTGAACTTTTCCCAATATTGGGTCACAATCATGCTCCCCCGAGTTAAACTTTGGAATTATGTCACCTTCTTATAAAAAAAGAGCTGTGATAACCATCCCTTCCTAAAATATTGGAGGAAGAGTTCCCAAGTAATATCAACAGGTTGAAGAGTAATCTCAGTAGGCTGAAGAGTAATCTCAACAGGCTGAAGATTCCTTTCTGATTTTTCATTGTCCCACCAAGTAGCTGCTTCTCCTGAAAGTTGATATGTAGCCTTAGTCTAGTCAGATAGGTTACAAAGTCCAAAATATTTTTCCATCTCAATGATCCATGCCTCAGCTCCTGCTCTGATGGCTTTACCATCAAACTTAGGTAGTGCTACTCTTTTGAGATCTTTTCCAAGTTCTTCTTCAATTTGACCTCAAGGTCCTTCACCTGGACCATTGTCCCCCTGATTGATTTTTGCATTCTTGTGAACTCGGTCCTCACGTACCACTTGAACCTATGTGATCCATTCAAGCCTCTTACCTGTTCAGAAGCTCTAGAATCTATTCCAACCTCTTTTGGTCCATTGTCTAACCCACTATCACTTGTCTAACACATGACTTGTATCACATTTCACATCTATCATAACTTAACACTGGGTTCTATGAGTAAACGTTCTTATTCTATGTAACATTACATACACATGCATATATCACTCATTCATTGAAGACATACACATTCATTTGCAATAACATATTTTGGAGTTCTTTGTTTGAACACACCAAAAATAACACCTTGCTTTATATTTATATTAGGTGTGGGTCAATAGACCCTTATTTACAAAAGCTTCTTGTTACATTAATCCATTTTCTCATTCTCAGAGAGAGGAAACTCCTCTAGGTCCTTGTCAGAATTTACATCAATTTTCTTAGAAGAGGAGGGTTGAGCATGCAAACTCTCCTTTTCCTCCTTAGTTAATAGGGGTGTGTTTGGTCCACACCCTAGGGGCCAATCTTTGATCACATAAAACTTCTTAATCTTAGGAGTTCACTTCGACTCCTCAATCTTCTTGCCCCTCTCTAGTTTAATTTGTGTGAGGTCTTGAGCTAGAGTCCCATTGTCAGGAATCTTCAGTTGAACTCCAGTCTTGGTGTTTTCTTCCAATATGAATTTCTTGTTTGGGGTCCTAATGGTCTTCCCTTTCTTTCATCCCGACTTAGACCTCCCCATACCTGCATTCAATCTAGGTTTGGTCAATTCTCAGGACAACTCAATTTGGTCAAGGGTCAGCTATCCCCTAGTCATGACTATTGTGGACTCCAAAAGACCTAGAGTTGAACCCTAAGCTCTGATACCAAATGTAATAATCCATTATAGTTATTACTTAATTATATTATTGCAAATGACATTATGAATATTTAATTTTAAAAAGACATAACTAAGCAACTATTTTTAATCATAGCAACACATGTCTAATTAAAATTAGTCAAATATATATATATATATATTCAATTTCAATGTCAATTACAATATCCAAGTTGACTTGGCTCATAGGGCCACAAAGTCAATACAATGTATAAAATTTTACATCAAGGTTGCATCATAGACCAAGATAATCATGAAAACATTGAAGGTTTCCTCTTGACACTTGCCTCCATTGGTGGACAAGAACATGATTGAAGCGCTTTACCACCCAACCACCAAGCTTATGCTTCCACAAAATTCTTCCAACTTGAAGAATACCTGACCTTGCACGAAAAAGTTTAGCAAGAGAACAATCTACAAGGTGGAATCTAGTGTGTGCCTATACATCAACATGTATCTCTACCTATGATTAAAAAATGCAAGATCTATGATAGGAATGGCAGAGAGTGTTATCACGAAGTCCATACATACATAATGGGGTAATTGCTTGGCCAAGCATAAAAGTAAAGTTGCAACAACAAATGATAGGTTTTGGATAAAGCAAAAACCTATACTCTCTGAACTCCATTTTGACACCCATCCTAGAAGGTAACTTTCAACAACATAGTTATCTCTTAGCAACTATCTACCCTCTAGCAACATCTATCCTAAGGTGCTCTACTCTACTTAGGTGTTGTTTTTCTATTCAACAAGAGAATATTCTTTACACATACATATCTATGAAAAATTAATTCAAACTACTTATTTCCTCGACTTAAATAAAATTAGAAAAAATAATTCAAATGGAGCTGATCAATACATTATCCATTCATTTCAAGCACATGTCACATGATTACATTCAACGTAATTTAGTATTCATTTAAGAATGAATTAAATAGGTAACAAAAGAAGGTATGTCACAAGTATGTGTATGTATGTAGACAGAGGTCTACATGCATACACATATGTGTGCCAACTTAAGTTATAAATTTGTGTGCATACATTCTGAAATTAAAAAAACCATTATATCAGATAGCTTCCATTCAAAATAATGTTATAGATTGACATATCGTTTGTCAGTAATACACAAAGTAAATTTTTCCTTTCAAGAAATGAGAACAAATTTGTTTGAACAATTCTTACATATTGATATGTTGTTTGTATCAAAACAAGCTGTAATGTAGCAAAACAATGTTGTTTATAACAAAACTATGTTGTTTGTAGCAAAAAAATGCTGTTATGTAGCATATAATGTTGTTTATAGCAAAATGATACTGTTGGTAGCAAAAAAAAAATGTTGTTTATAGCAAAAAGATGTTGTTTGTAGCAAAACAAATGTCGTTTAAAGCAAAACAATGATGTTTGTAGCAAAACAATGTTGTTTGTAGCAAAACAATGTTGTTTGTAGCAAAACAAATGTTGTTTATAGCAAAACAATGTTGTTTATAGCAAAACAATGTTGTTTGTAGCAAAACAATGTTGTTTGTAGCAAAACAATGTTGTTTGTAGCAAAATAATGTTGTTTGTAGCAAAACAATGATGTTTGTAGCAAAACAAATGATGTTTGTAGTAAAACAATGTTGTTTATAGCAAAACAATGCTGTTTGTAGCAACACAAATGTCGTTTAAAGCAAAGCAATGCAATTTACATAATTTTAGAGTTTCAATTCCAAGTTAACCAATGCTTCATTTATTCAAGTCTCATCTAGGGACCTTTAGCTATTCAAAATAATCATGATCATAGGTTTGAAAAGACATAACTCTTATTCTCATATTTTATTCAAAGCTTTATCATTCTTAGAACAGTTGTCTATAAATATACATATAAAGAAAATAACCAAACAATACTAATATTGTTTCTTGTAAGGTAATAAAACTCGAACGATATTTTGGTTGTTTCAACAATAGTGATATTTTACACAAAAATTGGGATCAGTCTTATTTTTTCTCAGTTTTTGAAAAACCCACATTCATTGATATAACATATTTATGGCACTATCATTCTATGGAATGACCAACAATCGATTGACTATTGCTTAATATATGAGAGTATTAAGGTTGTAGCCTAAGCATGGCAACCCACGACCTGGTTGCATTCGACCAAAGGGTCAATTTGGGTTCCATTCGTTGGGAATGAAACTTTAACAAACTTAATATGCAAACACAAGGATAGAATGATACTTCATTCTGCCATCGTCCTCTATAGATGAGGCGACAAGGAATATTTAACACAGTGATATGATATAACAATAACATCAATAAACAATGGATTGACATAAGCTCCGCCTTCGTTCTTTATAGACAAGGTGACATGGGATGTTGATGATGATATCCATCATACCCATATCGGTTTCCATGGTCATCGTAGCCAAATGGTGTGGCATACCAAAGGGTCTAACTCACAACAAACTGTATAACATAAACATTATAGTGGAGGTTTTTGCTGCCTACCCTTAAAGGAGGCGATAACGATTTCAAGAATCATTTCATTCCAAATCACAGGCTATCAGTTCACCCAATTAGTTGTGTGATTGGCTAAGTATAATCACATGCAATAGATACATAAAATGTGAACATAAAAAACTTATAGGGTATGAAATAATTGGATTTTATGCTATTGGAGAAGCATACACAAAGCATGTTCAAGCTGAGAATGGCCGACATGACCTTGCTCACAATAGAAAGTATAACAAGCTCAATCAAAATAATTGCATATAGAAAACACCAAACAAATTTAATCCGATTCAATAGAATTGTCGAAATAAACAATCATACAGTGCTTAAGAATAATTGAAGTTGGAAGCATTTCAAAGTAAAAATCATCAAATACCTCTGATTTTGAGGAATTTTCCCTTGGCTTTTTCCCACTAGACTCGTCAAACCAATCGTTCTCCCTCAGTTGGCTTCAACGATATGTTTTCAAAATGACAACTTTTTTTCTTTTTCCCATGCCTCCACTAAAGGGGCCATTTTGAATCTTAATGACCATTAATTTTTAACCACCCCATACATAAAATTTGAATATTTTTCTTAAATTTAGTTGTAGGACATGAACTCATGAGATCTTTCTCATGATTTTATTTGAATTTCTATCAATATGATAGTGATAGTGATAATTTTGATTCTTTTAAAGGAATATAAATATTTATATATATATGTATATATATATTTATATATACTTACACACATACGTACATTCTTTGATATATATGTTTACATACTTATATATATGTCTATATATATATGCATTTGTTTATAGATGTTTATACGTACATATATCAACATTTAAATAAGAATGATCTTTTATTTTATTTCGAACATTAATGTTTAAATGAAGTGGCTTTTCTTATCCTTTAAATAAGCCTTTTTGGAGTACATACATTCATTTATGTGCTATGTCATGCTATCATTTTATTTTAAATTCTAAAAACACAAGATCAAGATAGATAATTAAATAAGAATTCACATGTATTTCATTTCACAAGTCTACCTTTTCAATCATC
>VDFB02077118.1:237981-260117 GCA_007258455.2 Sequoia sempervirens | reverse complement strand
GAAGGATATTTTGGTTTGCAAATCTAATCTTGGTTTCTAACATTTTTTCCCTCGGGGCTTTCTTTGCATAAATTTGGTCTCATGTGTTATGGTTTTCTTTCCTTGTTTTGATTCTGCAATCACATTCATATTAAGGGTCAATATGTGGATTCAGATTTTTAATTACTATTGATTAAAGTTCATATTGTAATATTTATTCACCTTTTTAATAACATTTAGTATCAGATCTAACGGTTCTATTGAGAAAGGGATGCTTTTCTCTCAAGTGTTGAAGGCTTTTTGCTTTGTGGGAGCTTTTGCTTTGTGGGTTTTTTGTAGATTTGTGAAAGATTGTAAACCATGGCTTCTACCTCTCATCTAGATATTGAGAAGTTCAATGGCATTGGTTATGAGATGTGGAAGTTGAAGATGGAGGATATCCTTAAAGAGAGAGATAAATGGTTGGTTGTTTCAAATGAAAAAAAACCATAAAAGTGTCTAATAAAGATTGGAAAAAAATGGAAAAGAAGGCACGAGGAACCATTCGGTTGTGTCTTGCAAATTTTGTCCTCTTGAATGTTTCAGAAGAATCTACAGCATACAATTTGTGGAAGAGGATAGGTGATATCTACCAAACTAAAACTCTAATGAATAAATTATATCTCAAAAGATGTTTGTTTCTTTAAAAATGAAGGATGGTGATTCTATTGTAGAAAATTCAAATGCTTTTAATATGATTATAATTCAGCTTGCATTTGCAGATGTTAAATTAGAAGAGGAAGATAAATACATTTTGATGTTTTTTTCTTTACCTGAATCTTGGGAAAATCTAATTGTTTCCATAAGTGGTGGTGGTGAAAAACCAAAGATGGATAGTCTCATTGCTATACTTCTTTTAGAAGAGATGAGGAGAAAGTCCATGAATGTGGGCTCCTAATATATCTCGCAGGTGTGAGGAAGGTCCAAAGAAAAAGGAGGGCCTAAAGGGGACAAGAAGAGAGACAAGTCTAAAGGACATTCTAACCCTCATGAAGAGCAATGTAAAGTGTTGGAATTGTGGTAAGATACAGTATGTGAAGGAGTGTAGAAACAAGAAGAAAAGCACTAAAACCTCCATGGATAATTCCTCTGATGATGGTGATTTTGAAGCTTTGTTTATTTCTGCTAACTCTATTAGTAATGATGCTTGGCTTATTGATTCAGGTGCGTCCTTCCATGTGACTCCTCACAAGGATTGGTTTACTTCATACTCGGCTTATGATGGGGGAGAATTTTTCCTTGGTGATAACAACATGAAGAATATTATTGGTAAGGGAAAGGTAAAGTTGTGTTTCAGTGATGGAAGGGTTAAAACCCTTGATCATGTTTTACATATTCCAAGACTTGCAAGAAATTTACTTTTAGTATCCAAGTTGAATGATTTTGGGATGCATATGTGACATTTGACAAGTCTGGTTGTAGGTTGGTGAGAGGGAGTTTGGTGATAGCTAAAGGATCTTGGATTGGGACTTTGTTTAGACTTAATACTTCCAATTTTTTTAATTTTTCCAATGTAACTGGCACTAAAAATATATGTGTTGATGTGTTTTTTATGCACTTCTCAACACAGGTAATGCATAGGTGCATCACCTCTCTTGAAAGACAATATTCCACAATCAAATTGTAGAACACTATCTCAAGGTCTCTAATGTCAGGTTTTGACAGTGCTTGGAATATCTCAGTTGATTTATGTGATTTGCTAGAATCACAAGGCAGACTTACGAATGAGTTACAAAGCATGGGAAGTTGGGTTTGCAAATGCAGTTTCAAAGTGTTGAAAGTGAATGAACAGTGGTTGTCCACTCAAAACAGCAAGCTGAAACTCATGAAGTTCATCTGATTTAGCTTCATGGTGATGCTTGAGATCCTACTCTAACCAAGGACTAAAATAAATAGCAAAAGGAGAAGGGTTAAGAAATTTTTTCTAATCCTAAGCTATGAATGAACAGTAACAATGGTGGCTGCTAAAGTAGACAAGCTTCCTAAACTGAGTTTTTCTTGACCAAGAGAAACCTACAGCTACACAAAACTAGTGCAATCTTCTAAGGTCTGTTGATTTTCAAATTACACATACACATCATGAACATGCAATTGAACTAGGTTGCAGCAATGACATAAAGAAGCCCAGGCTAAATTTGCACAACAACTTATCATCAACAAGTGCTAAAGTATGGGTTGGAAGCTCATCAAATACTATAACAGCAACACCATCATGATAGCCATTCAAGAAACTAATACTAAAACTAACATAGAAGGTAGAACCATGCATGCAAGATGAGCAAAATCAAAGAGAACATCCATAAAATCATGCAATGTTGTCTTCTATTGCTGCAAATGCTTTTTACAACAACTCTCCAACCCCAACAAATGAGGGGAAAGCCCCTATTTATAGTTTTCCAAAGCCCAAATGAATGGCTAGAATTAATTCATAATGAGTGGCCCAGATTTGATTAAATTAGGGTTTCACCTACCCCCCATTATTCAGCAATTTAAAATACATCCTTGTCTTTTCCTTGTTTTTTCATCTAGTGCTCAGGTGCTGTAGCAATTTCATCATTTAGTTGATTTCCCTTTTACTATAGTTGAAACTGCTTGAAAGTTGCCCTTTGCTTGATGCATTTGCAGTGTTCTTTCTTGGATCAAACGATCTCGTTGATGATTGGCATCAATGGATTGGTTGCCCCTGATTCAGGCAGACAACTCCCTTATGCTTTCTTCAAGGCCACCCCCTTGCATTTTTGTCCTTGACTTCCTTGGCACAGACCTTCTTCTAACGCTGACCCTATTGGTGGGTGCTAGGGGGAGAGGCGAACATGAAATGAATGGTGACAGGAGTTATGCGAACTCCTTGTTCAACTTTCTCGATGGGTCTCCTCGATAGACCCACGGTAGGCTCCTTGAATCCTGCATACATGAAGTGTCATAAGTGCTTTCATACACAAATCAAGGAAAACATTAGTCAAATCTTGTAAAATCCTTGTTAGATCCATCCATGCATCATCAAAAGATCATAATATTCATATTTAGAACTCATTTGGACCATAAACATTAATGCGGGCCCAAGGGGGCGGGCAGCAAACGGGGGACAACAAACTAGAACAGAAGTTCTCGGACCTCAGAAAACATAGAAAAATTGATATTTTTCAATTATAGCGCATGGGAAAAGGGGAAGGAAGAGTGCCCAGAAAAATTCCTTAACATTGGACTCATTTGAAAAACCTGGAACCTTGGAAGGGGAAAGCCGAAGGGTCACCGCCCTTTTGAAAATTCAATGAGCACACGGCGGCCTGGAAGGAAAGTCCTAGACGGTGACAAAGGGGTGGAGTCCCAGAAATGGCCACGGAGGGACGGAGTCCCAGAAATGGCCACGGAGGGGCCGGGTCCCAGAGGCTAGATCGTTGGGGCTCCACAGATGTTCAAAATGGCCACGGAGAGACGGAGTCCTGGAAACGGCATGGAGGGGCCAAGTTTCAGAGGTCGGGTCATCGGGGCTCCATGGATGTTGAAAACGGCCATGGAGGGATGGAGTCCCAGAAATGGCAATGGAGGGGCCAGGTCATCGGGGCTCCACAGATGTTGAAAATGGCCACGGAAGGATAGAGTCCCAGAAACAGCCACAGAGGGGTTGGGTTCCAGAGGTGGGTCACCAGGGCTCCACGGATGTTCAAAATGGCCACAGAGGGACGGAGTCCTAGAAATGGCCATAGAGAGGTCAGGCCGTCGGGGCTCCACGGATGTTTCAAAACAGCCAAAGAGGGAAGGAGTTCCGGAGGGAAAGTTCTGAAACCACTGAAACTTAACAAAACGTTGACGGAACCTTGGCAGTTCACTTAGGCACCACAAAACATCTCAAATCCACTAGAAATTTTTCCCCAAAGTCAAAAATGTGGAAAGCGGACCATCGGGGGTCCACGGATGTTTCAAAACAGCCAAAGAGGGAGTTCTAAAGGGAAAGTTTTGAAACCATCGAAACTTAACGAAATGTTGACGAAACCTTGGCAGTTCACTTAGGCACCACAAAAACATCCCAAATCCACCAGAAAGTTTTCCCCAAAGTCAAAAATGTGGAAAGTGGATTGTCGGGGGTCCATGGATGTTTCAAAATAGCCAAAGAGGGAGGGAGTTCTAGAGGGAAAGTTCTAAAACCATCGAAACTTAACAAAACATTGACGAAACCTTAGCAGTTCACTTAGGCACCACAAAAACATCCCAAATCCACCAAAAAAAATTCCCCAAAGTCAAAAACATGGAAAGCAGACCATCGGGGGTCCACAGATGTTTCAAAATAGCCAAAGAGGGAGGGAGTTCTAGAGGGAAAGTTCTAAAACCACTGAAACTTAACGGAATGTTGACGAAACCTTGGCAATTCACTTAGGCGCCACAAACACATCCCAAATCCACTAGAAATTTTTCCCCAAATTCAAAAATGTGGAAAGCGGACCATCGGGGGTCCACGGATGTTTCAAAATAGCCAAAGAGGGAGGGAGTTCCAGAGGGGAAGTTCTGAAACCACCAAAACTTAACGGAACATTGATGAAACATTGGCAGTTCACTTAGGCACCACAAATACATCCCAAATCTACCATAAAGTTTTCCCCAAAGTCAAAAATGTGGAAAACGGACTGAGCGATCAGGGACCAAGCCAGCAGAAACAAGACAAAAGGCAGAAAAGGGACAGGGGACTTTGTTTCTCCCTGGACTTGAATACCCCAAGTAGGTGAATTTGGTAAAGGGAATTTGATCGTTTGAAGACACATGACCAATTTGGGCTTAGAAAACAGGCCACGCAAAACAAGACATGAGCAAAGTAGCCTGTCGAGAGTGAAAAAAGGGGGTCCCTGCCTATGGCGGGGTGTGTGTGCAAAACATGCACAACAACATGTATGTTGTGGCACCATAGATTGGGTCACATAGGTGAAAAGGGTCTTAAGACCATTTTGAATAAAAAGTTGGTTGACAATATATCTAATTGTTTTGTTGGTAAAAATTATTTTTGTGAGCATTGTGTGTTTGGTAAATAAAATAGATCATCATCTCCTAATGGGACTAATAAAGCTAAGGAATATTAGAGATCATTCATTTAGATGTGTTTGGACCAATGGATGTTGACCCTTTTGGAAAATCACTTTATTATGTTACTTTCATTGCGATGTGTCAAGATACACATGGATTTATTTTATGCATGCAAAATTTGAAGTTTTTACTAAGATTAAGGAATTTAAAGCCTTAGTTGAGAAGCAAACAGATTATAAGATAAGGGTGTTGAGATCTAACAATGGGGGTGAATATTCTTCTAGGGAATTTAATGAGTTTTGCAAACATGCAAGAATTGTTAGGCAACATACTACACCTTATACTCCCCAACAAAATGGGGTAGCAGAAAGAATGAATTGTACATTAATGGAAAGAGCTAATGTTAAGTAGTGTTAAGCTAGATAAATGCTTTTGGGCAAAAGTTCTTGGTACTGATTTTTATTTAATAAATAGATCTCCTTGTAAAGATCTTATTGATAAAAACACCTTATGAAATGTGGTTGGGTAAAAAGCCTTCAGTTTCACATTTAAGGGTCTTTGGTTGTGAGGCTTTTGTTCAAGTGCCTCAAGAGAAGCAATCTAAATTGGATCCAAAAGCTCAAAAATGTATCTTTGTAGGAAATAGTGAGAATGTAAAAGGTTAGAAGATTTGGAATCCTCTAACCCGTAAAATGATATTTTCTAGAGATGTGATTTTCAAGGAATTTAGAGCTAACTGAGAAGAAGAACAACCAAAGGTAAAGACAAAGACAATGCACTTTGAAACTAATCAGGAAGATGTGCATGTGGAAGAACAAAGAAATGGACTACAAGATGGAGAAGAAGAAGAGAGTTCAAGTGATAGTTCTAAAAAAATTGTTATAATAAGGTATGTGCAGGATCATCATGGAAAAAATAGGCCTTTAAGTGGCAAAAAATTCAAAAAAAAACAGAGTTAGGAAACTTGATGTAAAAATTTGAATAAGTTACCTATATTATTTCAAAAATATGTAAGAATAGAATCTATAGAAAATTGAATTTTGTTTCTAAACTACTAGGTTTATTTTGAAAAAAAAAATCTATTTGGTAAAAATTTGAAATTTCAATGCAGAGGTAATTTAAATTTCAGTGGAAAAATAAGAAGTAGGTGTCCTGCCTAACCACCCTAACCACAATAAAATGATAATATTTTTAATAAGATTTTAGATATAAGTAGAGGACTCAATCCTGATGTGATGCATATTTTTTGTAATTTTTTTTCCAAGTAAATAATTAATTATGAATTATTTATTACAACTTTTAAAAAAATATAAAAAACTCGTGGTGTCCTAATTCACCTTAACTTGGTCAAACTTCATGAAATTCAATTCTTTTTTTAATCCTATAGTATGTGAAGCATAGAATGTGATGTATGTTTTGAATTCAAAAAATGTGATATCGTTTCAAAGCTATAGATGGTTTTCAATTAGCCTATCAATCAAGACTTTAGTTGTCATTCAAATAGAAAATGAAAAATAATAATTTATTAAATTCAAAGTAAAGCATAATTTATATTGGTGGAAAGCTGAGAATCCCCTTTAAAAACCCTTTTTGTTTCATCAATTTTGGGTTAAAAAAAAGTCATCAGCCACATACCCTACACATACCCATCATATTGCCACTTTTTGGCCCATCATGATCCTACACATACCCAATAGAGGAAGTTGATCATAATGAAGAACATGAGGAAGATCCTCTTACTCCACCTTTGAGAATGTCCACAAGACAATGCAATCTAGTTGATAGGTATAGCCCACCAGATTTTCGTTGTAAGTTTTATTTATTAAGTACTAGCGATGAACCTAGATCTTACAAGGAGGCTCTCTCTTTCGAAGAAAGTGAGTCTTGGATGCAAGAAATGTAGGAGGAGATGATGGCTTTGGATAGTTGTGATACCTAGGATCTTGTGATTTTTCCCAAAGGAAGGAAACCCATTGGTTGCAACTGGACATTTAAAAAGAAATTTGGACCAAGTGGTCGATTAGAGTGATGCAAGGCCAGATTAGTTGACAAGAGCTACTCCTAGAGAGAGGGAGTTGATTTCGGTGAAATTTTATCTCCTATTGCTAATTTAACTTCTATTAGATTCCTATCATCTATTACTGCTACTTATGATTTTGAAATACAGCAAATGGATGTTAAAACTACTTTCTTGCATGGGGATCTTGAAGAAGAAATTTATATGCTACAGTTTGATGGTTTTGTTGTGAAAGGAAAAGAACACTTGGTTTGCAGGTTAAAGAGATATTTATATGGTTTGTAATAATCTCCTAGGATGTGGTTATAGAATTTTGATGCATTTGCATTGAAGTTTAGTTTTGCTAGAAGTGAGGAGGATCATTGTGTTTATATTAAGGTTATTAATGATCAGATACTAATCATTGTCTTGTATGTTGATGACATGTTTATAGGTAACAGTAAGGTGATGATTAGAGAACTTAAGACTCAACTTTCTGGCACATTTGATATGAAGGATTTTGGTGATGCTAAATATATTCTTGGGATGGAGATCAATAGAGATCGAGTACACATAAAGCTTTGGCTAAGTTAGAGTAAGTATGTTGATATTATTTTATAGAGGTTTAAAATGCAAGATTGTAAACCAGTAAATATTCCATTTTTTATTAGTACTAAGTTGAGTTTAGATATGTGTCCTAATTTTGATGATGATATTGAAGAGATGGATAATGTTCCTTACTCTAGTGTTGTTGGTATTTTAATGTATGCAATCGTTTGTGCTAGACCGGATATAGCCCAAGCAATGGGAATTCTAAGCAGGTTTATGTCTAACCCTGGTAAAGAGCATTGTACTTTTGTTAAAAGGGTGTTTAGGTACTTGCAAGATACTTTTGACTATTGTTTGATTATCATGGTACTAATAATGTGGATAAGTCATTGGACATATAGGGTTTTGTTGATGTAGATTGGGTAGGTGACTTTGATAGTCGAAGGTCCACTAGTGGCTATGTGTTTACTTTGTTTGGAGGTGCAGTGAGTTGGATGAGTAAAATACAACCTATAGTTGCATTTTCAACCACTAAAGTAGAGTATATGGCTGCTACTCGTGCTTCTAAGGAGGTTTTTTGGCTACAGAGACTTGGTATTGGTATTGGTTTTGATTGCAAGATAGTGAGGATCGGATGTGATAGCTAGAGTGCCATATGTTTAGCTAAGAATCTTATGTATCATGCTCATACTAACCATGTTGATGATAAGTATCACTTTGTGTGAGAAATGGTTGAGAATGGACAAGTCCTAATTGAAAAATTTGACACTTTGGGCATGTTGCAGATTCTCTCACAAAGCCAGTAGCCACAGATAATTTTTCTTGGTGCAGAAAGGCCATGGGTCTTGATCATTGTACTTAATTTCATGTTGATGTATCTCTATGGGTGTAATTTACAATGCATGATGTCAAGTTTGAGAATTTTAGGATTTAGGTGTCATAAACCTTGTAAATCCTTTAATTAATTTTTTTCCTAAAGTCTTTTTTAAATTACCTATAAGAGGTGAAACCGTTTAATCAATAGTGGTGAAAGAACTTATGTAAAGACGAGGTTCCAGTTACTGTTTGTCTTCTAGGAAAAGGATAAAATAGCTAGGAGGAACCCATTTGGAATCTCCTACTTTTGGAGGGTTATGACATCCATCATAAGTTATAAGAGAATCTATGACACTATGACAACTATCAGAAGATTCTATGATGACTATGACACCATTTATGATTGTATTTATAACAGATTCCTTCCCTAGGCGCCCATGCACAAGAGATGCCTTATAATAGTTGTAAGAGCATCTGTAAGTTGATATTTTGGGTGGATTTGGTGGTTGTAAAGGAGGTAGGTGTGGATTTTTCCATGTGGTTTTGTTGTATGTTGTTTGGTGATACCATGGGGGTATTCATCCCGACAAGTTTCTATAAATTGGGGCCTTGAGCTAGAGTTATTCAATTCAGTTTTGCAGGTAATAGGGTGTTGTTGAATTCTACAATTATTCAAAGAAGTGTATTGCTATTGTAATCTCTCTTGAATTAGTAATATACTTTCCTCTCTCTTTCTATGTTGGATTTTTTCCCTTAGGGTTTTCTCCACATAAATCTGGTCTTATGTGTTATGGTTTTCTTTTCTTGTTTTGATTCTAAAATCACATTCATATTAAGGATTAATCTTTGGATTCAGATTTGCAATTAATATTGATTAAAGTTCATATTGAAAGCTTTCTTCACCTTGTTTTACAACACACTTTCCCCCAAGTTCAATCTCCACCATTGATTTCCCTACAATCTTGGAGCCTATCTTTTTAACCAATTGCCATTATCCATTTTTCCACCTCTCATTCCTTGAAAGGTCTCATGTATTTTGAACCCTTGATCTTTTCCTTGGATCCTAACCCTCTATTGGACTCTCTAAAAATCTATAACTAGAGGACCCTCTATCCATTTATAACCATATTTTAAAAATGTAATATTATGCTATCACATTGAGCACTAATATACAAGCACATTATCAATTATCAATTTGGGAAAATCTGCTTTAATCTATGTAACTAGGAGGTTCAATCTAGGCATTATTGTATGCTTTTATTTTTTATGAATCTTTTTTATGCCATACTTGATTATTTATTTTTTATTATTATTGATTAAATTAATTTGTTTAGGTTTCTCATTTGTAGTCACTTTCATTGCACACACCAACACTTTAAAAGGGTCCACCAATCTAGGATCCAACTTTGTTGATATACCAAACTTAATTAAACTTTTATGAAGTTTGAATTTGAGAAAAACCTTGTCTCCCATGATAAACTATCTTGAAATTTACTTAAGTCAACATATTTCTTCTATCTATCAATGGGTTCAATAACTCTCTTCTTGGTTAATTTTACTTTCTCTTCCTATTACCAAATTTTCACCTATAGGTTCAATCAGGTAGAACTCACTAAACTTTCATACAAATGGTACATTTTTAACCTACTTATGTTGTATTCAATTATACAAATGAAATAACCTCAAAAGATTTCAAGAATTTAAAATCATTACATTTATATAAATGTATGAAACATAGAAAAATTGTACAAATCTTTTCTAAAAATGTAATCTTTATTGAATGTAATAATATACATGTGTTTCACACAAGCCGTGAAAACTAACTTTTCTTATTCAATGTACATCAAGAATAAGTTATACATGAATAAGTAAATTTTTAAAGAAAAACATATAGGGAGGATAACCAGCCATTTCCTGAATGACTAGTTCTTGTTGGCTGGTCCAATTTTTGTTGATGTTTCCTTGCTCCTCATAGCTCCTTCTGGTCCTTAGTGTTATGATTTCCTGCATAAGATGGTAAGAAATAGGTTAGAACTATGTTCTAAGCAATGAAAGGTCATACTCCATACATGAACATTTACCTATCCATCCATAAGTTAGTCTTGATGTGCATTAAATAGGAACATCCATATGCTAAATATATCAGAGAAAGCACTGAAGCCATCGAGATATTGCATCAAAGTATACATTTTTCCTAACTTGTTTGTTTCATGTGCAGCTACAGGTGCAATCATGTTTTCAGATCAAATGAGTGGTGTAAATGTGGCTCCCACAAGGGTTGAGCCCAGCTCATATCAATAATTGCATTATCTTAATCTATACACAGCCTTTTATGAATATTCTAAGTGCATATGGAATGACATTGCAAAAATAGTTGATATCAACCATGATTATTTCATAATCAAAATGCAAAAGACTTTACCATGTCAGGAATCTATAACAGCAGCCTTTGATACATAAATTGCAATTATAAAGTGACAATGACAGATATTTGCTCATGATTGCATTTATGTTTATCTTTGTAAAGATTTCATACTGGTAGACATTAAGCAGACCATATGATCTTTAGGCATTTTAAAAGATCTTTATATAAGTCAAGAGATCATAAGAACAAATCAAAGATTATTTGTGATTTTGAATTCAAATTGCAAATTGCATAAGCATCAGAAGGATAACATGAAATTCATATTTAAGGCAATGGAGTAAGATGAATCATAACAGTCAAATGAATAGATTTCAGAGTTCAAGTGAAAATATGAGTATCTTGCAAGTTTACACTACTCAAGAAAGTTAGTACTTCATTGTGGTCTGGTCTACAATAATCAGTCACCACAAGATCTGAATATTGAAGAACAATTTGTTCACAAGCATATTTAAGTGAGCAAATAATGGAAGAGTTCATCTTAGAATTTGTAAAAGGAAAGCATGTTTTCAAAAGGTAGTCATCCAATGAGTATATGAGCCCTGATCTACTCTTAAACTTGTTAAGAGTTTTTATCACATTCGAACTCTACTTGTTCAGGGATTTCTAAGAGAGAATTCAAGGTTTGAGACTGTGAATATAATGTGAATGATACTATCATCAGGATAGTAAGGAAGGACATGCTTTGAAACATGCAAGACATGCATGTTTTGAAAGGACTGAATCTTAAGTTAGAGAAAAGTTCAATGTGGTTGAAGAAATACTTTGTCACATCACATCTAGAAGACAAAATTTTTATAGAGAGCAATACATGAGGAAAGGCATAACACCTACCTTGCACCTGTTAGCCATTATTGCATCTTAGAATGGTGCCAATATATCTCTCCAATACTTGTTATTTGGTGTTTGACTTTTGTATCCTCTAAGTGATCTAATACTATCGGATATGAGGAAAGAGATAAATGCAAATAGTCCTTATGAACATTCATGACTTACTTATGCCAGAAATACAAGATATGATCATTACAAGGAGGAAGTTGTTATGGGTTCTCTTGTTTGTCTGTCACAATCAAATTTAAAAGTGAAATGAAGATAGTGCTACTGTTTCTGATCTTAACAACAAGCTTAAAAGACAAATTTTGATCATTGAAAGCATCATGTGATACATATTTGGCCCCATGATAGCATAACTTATCTTAGAAAATATGATTTATCTTGCATACATGATCATAGGACAGTTAGAACTAATGCTAGAAGGGACATCTTTTCCAAGAGAGGCTCATGGAGGCTTATTAGTACATTATGATGAAGCATTTTCAAGTCTCAATGAAGGCCATACATTTTTATTTTCACAAAAAATGAACAGGAGACTGTTTTTTGACCTCGCCTTTCTCTTATCAGCATATCATAATGGAGATATGGCATGGTAATTGGGTGGTATGGGTGGTATATGCTAAACCTTATTACTGCAGTGGTGATCTTTGATACAAGGTATGGCAATTTGAAATACAAAAGGGTATCCTGGATATAGAAATGCATGGCTGTGTTTTTTAAACACTATGGGATAATGATAGTGTGACAACAAAACTAGTAAAAGACAGCTACTATGTGATTTTATTGCATCAAGTTTACCATGCATTCGATGCAAAGAAGTTTTTCCCTTTATACATTCAAAATGTGCACAACCCTCATATGGTCACAGCTTGTGAGTAAAAAGAAGATGGATAGCAGTTCAAGCCCCTTAACAAATTTTTAGAAGCTGAAAATCATTTGACACCTGTAGCATATATAGCATATATGGTCGTGGCTATAAAACCAGCTTTAACCTTTTTTTTAGAAACAAAGGTAAGATTAAAAAGAGGTTTCAATCAATATCTAAAAAATGCAAATAATAGACAAGAATGGTGAAGCTCGCGGGTTTGTTTATATCTTCATATTTTTTTTAGCAAATAATGGAAGTGCGAGCTTTAGGTAAATACATGGAATCTTCAAAATCTATAGGAAGGATCATTTATTTCTTCAAAAATAAGATGGAAGTAACAGATAAGTGCTTACCCAACTCGTAGAACCATTTTTGTCAAAAATCTGCCAGGAAATATCACTTTTCTACTCCAGATCAAATCCTATGGCGGCGCCCTTATGAGACTAGAGAGAAACAAGTTTCAAAATGGAGAATAAGTGATTACTATTCAATTTAGATTTAGGGTTTGAAACCCTAAAAGTGCAGATAAAGTTGTAGGCATTTTTGCCTAAATATTAAAATGCATATAAAAGATATTGTGCTTGTTGGCTAATGATTTTAGTCTTATGCCTTTTCTCTTCATTGGAAGTCTTTTAAGACTTGTAATTTATTTATTTTTTATTTTTTCATATATTTGAAAGTGTAAAACACTAAGTCTTAATGGTATTTTATAAATCATTTAAACTTTAGTGTTCTTTTAATGCAAGAATAGTGATGGAAATAGCTTTCAACATATAACTTAGTCATGAGGGAAAGAGAGATATATTTGTATTTATGACTTGGAGAAAAATTTGGGGAGGTTGGAATTAGTTGGCCAGCATGTGGAAGGAATATAGGAGTCTTTGTGTTGCTTCTTGGGGACATTTGGAGTAAAATTAGGCTTTTTGACTCAACTTGGAGCATTTTTAGTGAGCTTTTATGGTTAGCTATGATCAAATTGACCTTTTCAACCTTTTGGAGCCTCTTTGGAGAAGAATCAGTTGCTAGATTTTGCTCTTTATGGAGGCATACGAGTTTAAGTGTTTCTAGATCCTTTTTTGGTGGGAGATGGAGTTGGATGCATATATTCTCATTTTTAACTCTTTTTAAGAGTTAGTTCTAACTTAGTTTTTTTCTATTTAGTGACTCATTTTAGAGTCCTTGGAGGAAATATAGAGTTTTTGTAACTCATTTACATATATTGTATGGTAGAGTTTCACCTTTGGATCAATAAAGAAAGCAATTTTTGCATTCTTAGTTATCTGTTTCATTGAGTGTGTTGAATGATTGATGAATTTACATGTGAGTTTTCTTATTCCTTATTAATATGTCTCATTAATAGCACTTTTAAGCAGAGGAGATATGTATATTGCAAGTTATAGGTTATGTTGGTGATGCAAACAGATTTTATTGGTGAGGAGAATTTATCATCCTTCTAGGGTTGTATGTATCGTAGTTTTCTTATGAAACATTTATGCAGTATCATATGAGTATTGAGTTGTGCATAGCAGCTTTTATTGATTGATTAAGAACTGTGTTAGGCAGTTGTACATGTTTGAACAAATTTGGTGTATCACCATAGGAGTAGTTTTCAATTTATGTATTCCTTCTCCCTTTACCTTACAAAGATTAGTAGTTTAAGTGATATTACCAATTAGGAGTCGGCCTTATCCGGAGGTTCATTTCAACTTTAGGTGACCCACAGCCTTGAAATGATCCCATGTTTCTCTAGAAAGCTCAGTTTTCATAACTTTGCATAGGGTGCATTTCTAGGTGATAACACTTCCATTTTTTCCAACATTTTTTATCCAAAGCACACCCTATCTTCCAATTTATCTGAACTAATAGGTGTTCTACATTTCTTGTTGTACAAAGCCTCAAATGGAGCCATTTTTAAATCAAATTGGTATGAATTATTATATGCAAACCTAGTTGGAGGTAGGTATTCCTCTCATTTGTATTGTTCGTCCATACAATACATTTGCAACAAATCCTTTAAGACTTAATATATTCTTTTAATTTGACCATTAGTCTCTAGGTGATAAGTTGAATTGGTGTTCAATTGATTTCTAAATACTAAAAATAATGTTTTCTAAAACCTCAATCATCGATGCTTTTCTATCTAAGTTAATTCTGTATGAAACTCCATGAATTCTAAAGATTTCCTAAATAAATCTTCTTGTAAGGATTGATACACCATCCAAAAAATTTCCTATTATACATTGAATGACTTTTTTGAGCTTGTCTACTACCACTAGTGTAGTGCCCCTTCGTTTTAGTTGTTCTTGTCATCCAAGTAAGTTGTTTGATTAGTGGTCATGTTGTTTTCGTTCGATGAGAATGTTATTCAGTAAGTGCCCATTGTTGTTTCATTGTTTATTATGTTATTGAATACTTTATATGGCCTTGTGCAATTAATTAATTAAAGGAGGTGATTTAAATAAAATTAAAATAATAATATAATAAAAAGTTACTAATAATTAGTTAGATTAAATTAATTAGATAAAAGTTTCATTCTAAATTATATTTTTATTTGGTAATTTATCATTTTGGGAAGATAATTGTTTAAGTATGGAAATAAGGGGATTTGTAATATGAATTTAGAAGATAAGTTTTGAAACTGTTGTTAAAACAAGATGAAAATAGAAAAAGATAAAAAGAAAGCCATGCAAGGCTTTAAATGGGATTTTTTAATTGGAAACTTGTCAAAATTGGAGATACTTCCTTGATTTTTGGGTTTGAATTCATGCTGGTACATAATTTTATCTCCATTTGTTTTGTAATTTGAGGGTGGAGGGATTTATAAACCCTTCTATCATGGATTTAATGTTTACGTTTTTCTGGGTCTTCTTTTGCTCTACTTGGTCTCCTTATCATGCTTGTCACATGCTTCATTGTATGAAATTGTGATAGAAATTTGAGTCCATGGTTTGTTTCACATCTCGCATACTTGTCAACAACGCAGCTACAATTTCAATTTGGAGTCCCTGAAAGATTAGATTTGGAACGAATAGGAACCTATCATGGGCCTTCTTCCTTCTATCGATGGCTTCTAAAGACAATATCAGTTAGGTTATATGGATCAAAGCACCAATGTGACTGTGATAGAAAGTGGGGGAATGACCATTAACAAATGCGAGAGAGTTCAGCTTCACTTCTTCACTAATATTAGGGTATTTGTGTTTCTATCCTTCTCTTATGCTTGCGTAAACTTTCTTGTAGCTTCAATTACTCAAGTGAAATTAGGTTATCACAGCAGGGTGATATTGTCTTAATAATCAGGAAATTCATATTCCCTTTTGTGCTATTATCTGAAGGCAGCATTTTTCTCATGTATTACTATTTTCTTGAAGGAATTTTGAATTCTTCAAGCCCCCATGACTGGTTTCCTCCTTTGGGGCTGAAGTAATCAATTTGACCACATTTCAATTAAATGGGAATTTATATTTGTGATAGCAACGGCTCGTCAGCTAGTTGTGCATGCCCTCTGCCCTTCTCTCTTTGGCATTATTTTAAATTCTTGAACCCTTCAAGATTCAGTTGTGCCCTTCTATTCTCAACATCGAATATTTTGATGGTTACAAACCGATATTCAAAACTTATAATAGGGTTTACTTTTGTTTCTTACTGATTGGTATGTGATTAATAGGCATTACATTCAGTATTTGTTGAACATACATTATGCTTGGATTTTGATGAACATTCATTTTGTTTGATATTTGATGAATTCGCTTTGTATATTCGCTAGATATGGTTGATATCTAATACTCAATGCCCTTCATAGTGTACTATTTCAATTGGCACGAAATTCGTTAAGCATTCAACCTCATATAATTCGTTGTAGATAATGGCTGGCATTCAATTTTCATTGGTATTCATTTTTCGTGTATTATGTGGGAAATTCGAATATACCAGGAGTTTGGTAAAAGTCTTGAATATGGAAATACCCTATTGTTTTCATTCGCCAAGCCATTTTCATCTGCTTGAAAGTCTATTCAGTCTTATGGTACACCATGCGTGCCATCTTTTCCTCTACTTTTGGTCGCTACCTATTTACAAGCTGTTGGGAAGTTGAATTTTATGCAAAAGTATGTACATTATATGGCATCCTATCTCACTGCATCAGGGCACCTCGTAATTCCTCTTACTTTCATCAATCTCTTTACTTTTGGGCCGCACATCACTCTCTCCACCTTGGCCGTTTGTCCTTGCCTTGAAGGAATTCGTTGCATTCATCTGTCTTGTGTGATAGTCAAGGGAACAAAGTGCTTGTTTACCCTTATATCGACTTAGATAAGCAAGCAAGGTGTATTAGTGAATAGTATAAATATGACAAACACTTGTTATGCTTAATGTATTTGATAATAGAGATACTACAATTAAATAATATCATATAAGAATGATCTTAGTTGATGTGCATTCGGGTGGATCGGGTATTGGATTTGTTAGTATACGTGGGTATCCTGAAATACAACAGCTTTAGTTTATTCATATGTTGGTAGTGGAAGGGGGGTTTGGTTAAGTAAGTGAACTCTATGTATTTAGGTATATATAATATTATATTATATTTGTACAACAATGGATGAATTTGTATATGGATGTATTGAATTATTCATGCTAATAAAACTAAGGGGTTAAGTGTAGTGAAAGAATGTTAGTTAGATGAAGTGGTGAGAAAGAATTTTATTATTGAGTTTGGTGGATTTTGTAGCTATGCAAAATAGGAAGATTATATAAGGAAAGATTAACTCACTAAGTTTAGATATTTGGAGATTTTTTATTTGCTAAATTGGGAATTAGTAGCTAATTGAATAGATTGGATTAGGCTAAAATAAAACAAAAGGATATTTATAGATAAACATTTATTCATACAATCGAATAATTGGATGATTGTAAATATAGTTGGTAGGTTTATAATACGCTTAACTAATTGATGCAGGAGCATCCAGTGGTGTAAGGGCAATCTTGCATCACCCAAAAATAGTTAAATTTCAAGTTTCTCAGGTTTTTAGATGTTTTTACATTTTTGGATACCTTTTTCGTCATAATGAAATTCTCAATTTATGGTTTTTATTTTCTATTCCTGGGTTGAAAGATATTGCAGTTTTAGTTTCCCAGATTTGCACCTAAAAATCTTCTGAGTTAGATTTGAGGCACTTAGAGTTCCCAGATTGACCCCAAAACTTGCCGAAATTAGCTTAGCTAATTTAAAGCATGTTGTTGACTTCGAGACCTTTCCAACGGTTCAAACGGTTCGTGAATCAGAGTCCCGGATCAAAAGTTATGGCCCCGGGAAGTTGGCGCACTTTCTAGAACATACAATTGCAAATGTTCTTTTGAAATTTGAACTTCAAGTTGTAATTTTTCGGCGCCAAACCTCCTAAACTCAAATTTGAATGTTGTATTGGCTCCAAACTAAAGAGGAGCTCTATTTATGGGCGGGTTTCTAATTTTTAGGTAACTTTTTGGGGACAAGCTCGCATATTGCGAAAGAATGATTCTGTAGCTTTCTATAACTTGCATGTGTTGTAGAACTTGGGGATTTGAGATCCTCCACATGTAAGAAGCTCCATTTTCTGAATAATAAAAATTATTCTCTTGTTTGTGGGTTATTTTCTAAGTCTCGGGTTGCACCCTCATCAAGTGGTATCAGAGCAGGTTTTCTTGAGCGGTGGACAGATCGCCGATCGTGAGGCAGTTCGCACCAGGACCGTGGTTATAGGTCGAGGTCAAGAAAGATGCCTCCAAGAGTGATGCCTGGTAGGCATGGTGGTGTCAAAGATGGTCGAGGTGGAAGAAATGCTAGTGGAAGAGATGCACTGGCAGCCCTCCAGAGACAGATTGATGTGTTTCAAGAGCAGTTGAGAAGAGGGTTAAACCCGAGGGAGGAAAGTGAGGATGAAGGAGAGGAAGAAGGTTCAGATGTAGAAGAGGAAGAAAAATCAATTGATCAAGACCAAATGCAGCTAATAAGGGCCATTTTGAAGATCGAGAAAAGACCCAGAGCAGAAGTCCCCAGTTATTCCGAAAGTCTGAACTCGGAAGAGTTGATCGACTAGATCAACGAGTTAGAAGAATATTTTGAGTATAAGGAAATAGAGGACCCAGATCGGGTTAAGTTTGTGAAAATGAAACTGAAGGGCCATGCCAGTATTTGGTGGAAATAGGTCCAGTTGGAAAGAACTCGAAGAGGAAAAGGAAATATCACCAAATGGGATCGCATGGTAGAGAAACTAAAGAAGCAATTCATACCAGTGGACTACAAGTTAGATATGTTGAAGAAATTATAAGGGTTGAAGCAACGAAGTAAAACTGTGAAAGAATATACTAAATATTTTCACAAGATAATCATTAGAACGGGCCACACAGAGGCCAATAAGGAGAAAGTAGCCCGATATCTTAATGGGTTGCGACTGAGCATTCAGGAGGAGTTAAGCCTAGTCAGAATGATTACCATTGAGGATGTGTATCAGTTTGCTCTGAAGGTGGAAGAGAAGTTGAACAAAAGATTTGATGGCAAGCAAAAAGGACAAGGAGGTCAAAGTGGAAGGGGCAGTGGAAGACCTTCAGGAAGTCGAAATGATGATGAAAAGAAAAGTGAAGATGTGGGTACCAGCCAAAGCCAAGGGAATGACAACTTCTACCGCCCTCCTGATCAAAACAGTGGTGATCAAAGAGGTAGAGGACGAGGGAGATATGGATAAGGATCTGGAAGAGGTGGTTTCAAAGGAATGTGTATCCAATGCGGTGAAGAAGGGCATCGAGCCTAAGAATGTCCACAACACCAAGGAAGGGCAGACAAAAGGCCAGAAGGTCGTAAAAGGGTTGTGCATGCGGATGAGGAGGCCCAATCTGAACATTCAGATGATGCTGAAAGGGGAGAAGTCCTAGTGATTAGGAGAGCCCTAGTGACTGAGGAAAAAGAACCAAAATAGAGGAAGAATCTGTTTCGCACAAGGTGCAAGTGTGAAGGAAAATGTTGTGATGTCATTATTGATGGTGGGAGCACTGATAATCTGGTGTCAGAAGAGATGGTCACAAAGTTGAAGCTGAAGAGGGAAAGGCACCCGCATCCGTATCGGATTGCTTGGTTGCAGAAAGACCACAAAGTTTGGTCAATGAGCAGTGCCTAGTAAAGTTCAAGATTGGGAGCTACCATGATGAGGTACTCTGTGATATCATCCCCATGGATGCATGTCACATGTTGTTGGGGAGGCCGTGGCAGTTTGATAGGCGAGCTATACATGATGGCCATGCAAACACTTATTCCTTAACAAAGGATGGGGTTCGTCACAAGTTGAAACCCCTGAAGGAGACCGAAGAAAAGGTATGCAGTAGTGCTAGAATTTGTTATGTAGATGGAAGAAAAATTTTAGAAGGTATGAAGCATGAGCGTGTGTGTTATGCATTGATTCCTAGAGGGAGTAAGGAGGATAGTGAGAAGGTCCCATAAGAAGTTTTTGGGATGTTGGATGAGTTTCAGGATATTGTTTCGAGCACGTACCGAGGCTTCTACTACACCAATAAGGAAGATCACATCGATTGACTTCGATTCCTCGAGCAAGTTTGCCAAATAAGGCGTTCTCATGAATGACTCCAACAGAAAATGAGGAATTGAAATCGCATTAAAGTTCAAAGTTTGAGAAAGGGTTGATATGGGAGAGTTTGAGTCCATGTGCGCACATGTAGTACTAGCACCAAAGAAGGATGGGGGAGTGGAGGATGTGTACAGATTCTCGAGCCATAAACAAGATAACAATCAAGTACAGATTTCCCCTGCCAAGGATGGATGACCTGATGGACTATTTGAGTGGAGCTCAGTACTTCACAAAGATTGATCTGAAGAGTGGATATCACCAGATCCGGAGTCGAGAGGGAGATGAATGGAAGATTGCCTTCAAAACCAAAGAGGGCCTGTAAAAGTGGTTAGTCATGCCTTTTGGGCTAACCAATGCACCGAGTACATTCATGCGGCTCATGAACGAGGTACTAAAAGAATTTCTAGGAAGTTTTGTTATTGTGTATTTAAATGATATTTTGATTTTCAGTAAGATGTTGGATGAGCATTTGATGCATATTCGGAGAGCCTTTGAGAAGTTAAGAGAAGAGAAACTGTTGATTAATCTGAAGAAGTGCAGTTTTGTGAAGAGGGAGTTAGTGTACTTGGGGTTTGTTGTCTCAGCAGAAGGTCTCAAGATGGACCCAAAGAAGGTGAAGGCTATTATGGAATGGACTACCCCAAGAACTACTATCGAGGTGAGATCTTTCCATGGTTTTGCTAGTTTTTATAGAAACTTCATTAGAAACTTCAGTAGTATTTGTGGACCCCTGACTGAAACAATGAGGGGATAGAAAAGAATTTTATTGGAGCACTAGAGTGGCAAAGAGTTTTGAACTGTTGAACCAGAAGGTAACAGAGCAACCTGTTCTAGCCCTCCCAGATTTCAACAAGGTGTTTCAGATGGATTGTGATGCTAGTGGTTGTGCCATTGGAGCAGTGTTGAGCCAAGAAGGTAAGCCCATTGCCTATTTCAGTGAAAAGTTAAATGATGCCAAGAGAAAGTATTCTGTATATGATCAGGAATTTTATGCAATAGTTCAAGCATTAAAGAAATGGAGACATTATTTTTTGTTGAAGGAATTTGTTCTATATGCTGATCATCAAGCCTTGCAGTACCTAAATAGTCAGAGAAAATTAAATCAGAGGCATATGAAATGGGTAGAGTTTTTGCAGAGTTATAGCTTTGTTTTGAAACATAGGAGTGGGAAGTCAAATGGGGTTGCAGATGCCTTAAGTAGGAGGCATACATTGATGACAAAGATGCAGATTGAAGTGGTTGGGTTCAATGAACTTAAGACACTATACGCAGAAGATCCTGATTTCGCAGAGGCTTGCCGTGCGAACTCAAGAGGCTGGGATGACAAGGTGGTTGGATTTCATAATCCCAGATGGCATGTTATTTAAGGGAAGTCAATTGTGTATCCTGAGGAGTTCCATGAGGGAGAACCTGATAAAGAAGAAGCATAGTGGAGGATTGGTAGGACATTTTGGTCGATATAAGACCATTGCCATTATCAGTGAGCATTATTATTGGCCCTTGTCACAGGATGTGAAGAATTTTGTACAAAGTTGCAGGGTATGTCAGATGGCTAAAGGAGTGAGCCAGAATATAGGCTTATATCAGCCCTTACCTATACCAGAGAGGCCATGGAAGGATATAAGTATGGACTTTGTTCTTGGTTTGCCAAGGACACAATGAGGGAATGATTCAGTCTTTGTGGTGGTTGATAGGTTTTCAAAGATGGCACATTTCATTCCATGTCAGAAGACCCATGATGCAGTCCACATTGTTGACTTGTTCTTCAAAGAGGTGGTGAGGCTACATGGTCCGCCAAAGAGTATTGTTTTAGATCATGACACCAAATTTGTGGGGTACTTTTAGAGGACCTTGTGGAAGAAGCTGAAGACAAAATTGAAGTTCAGTTCTGCACACCATCCACAAATAGATGGGTAGACAGAGGTTGTTAATAGGAGTCTGGGTAACCTTCTAAGATGTTTGCAGGGAGATAAACCTAAGGGATGGACTTGATCTCTACCCCGT